>CM035204.1:20600587-20615068 GCA_020233015.1 Callinectes sapidus
GTTTTTATTTGATTTGCCAAATATGCAAAAATAGTGGGATTTTTTTTTATTGCAATACATGTAATCATTGTAATGTATATTTTCTAATCCTTTTTCCATGATAATCTTTTACTGATAGTCTACATATCACTAATAATTTACCTATCATTCACAATTTATAAATAATGGTAGGGGGAAGCATAAAGAATGAGAGACCTATCAACATAATCATAGTACGGAAAAATAGATAAGTTACCCCAAGAACACGCATGAACGAAAACCGAGTATGTAAACAATGATCAGTTCGAATACATGCTTGTGAGACGCCGGGAGAGTGACAACAACTCAGATATAAACGCCTCGTAGTGTTGTACCAGAGAGATACAACTGACGAAGGTGGGCCACAACTATTACTTGTATATCAGAGCACTGAGGAATGTGGATATGAAATACGACAGGTATGCAGGAGGAGAGGGAGAAGAGAATTTAGGTCAAGGTGGATGGACAGGGTTCGCAATATCGGAGTATTAGCGTCTCGAGGAATAATGTCCCGTCTCCTACACGGGACAATCATTTCGTGTATGCATTTTTTGGGGTACTGCTGATCTTATTCTTCCTCCTGGTCCTTCTTATATTCTTTCATGTGTTCTCTGTTCTTCTCACTATAGATACGTTGTGTATATTACTTTCTATTACATTGTTATACGTTTGTTTTCGAGAGTCCCATTTTCTTTTTCTCTTCTTCCTCCTCCTCCTCCTCTTCCGTCTCCTCTAGTATTATTTTCTTGTTGCTCACCACCGCCATCACCACCACCACCACCACTCCCTCCACCACCATCACCACCATAATCAGAATAATCGATCATCACATGCCTTTCCCTGTCGCCATGATGAGGTTAGAAATTAAGAAAAATCAATGATACCGATCTTACAATGAACAAGGTTGCCCATTATGATTTATTAGGCGTGATGGGAAGCGTTTCCGTACTGTCAAATTAACGAATCCGGTAAGTTCTTTCTTGCTTTATTTCGCATTTCCTACGACTTATTTATTTTTTCGCTTTATCTTTCACGTAATTCAGTCCAAGGTTGGTCAGAACTCCTTTCGGAACCAATCCTTGAACGTACCCTGTCGAAATTTTGAGGTGTTGGTATATTTTGTAATTTCCCCGACAATGCCAGGCGTGAAGGAAGGTGGCTCTTCTCCTTTTCCCAGTAATTTATATACGTGGAGTCAGCTCTCCTTTCCCCTCCACCACCACCATCACCACCACCACCACCACCACCACCAGCATCAAGCCACGGTGATGTAAACAGGAGCCGAGTTCCCACGGTGGTTGAAGACGCACCCATCCCACATTTTCTCCTTTCTTTCTCTGCCTCCTTCTTTCTTATTGTGTTTGGTTGTTTGTTCATTCCATATGTATTTTAAAGTTTTGGTAGTTGATGTCATATCATGTGACCATGTTATGTTCTTGAAACGTGAGTCACTATGAACTTCTTTTGACTGACAAGTAAGCAGAAATACTGAAAAGAAAGTAAATTTGGATAAAAAAAAATCTCTCCGTAGATTGAAGAAAGTGTCTGATTAGGATGGTCCTTGTCTAACATTCTAATCAGCTCTTCATTAACTAGATAAGCGTATGGATCTACAAACATTTCGCAATAGAGTATGTCTGGATTTAAGTGGCCTGAGTAGATTATATCAAATGCTAACAAAAAGGCATGTTGCTTTAGTGGCTTTTTGAATTGCAATGGTATGAAAAAAATGTTGAGACAGTCACGTTCTGTTAGGTAAAGATGAATTAATGCATTTGGCGAATGTTAAAGAGATCGCAGTCAGTAACGATTTCTCCGTCTAATGAATAGAAATAAGGTGATGAGTGGAGATATATCTAAATGTTGCAAGTTCAGACTTTGCCTAGGTGCTCTTTTTAGTCATTCGTGTTATTAGGCAAGCTAGCGATGAGAAGGACAATGAGGGAGAGACACGCGAGCTTGTCTCTGCTACCCGAGAGAGAGAGAGAGAGAGAGAGAGAGAGAGAGAGAGAGAGAGAGAGAGAGAGAGAGAGAGAGAGAGAGAGAGAGCACTTAAAAAGGAAAACAAAAGGGGAAAAAAATTACATACATAGAAAAAACGCGATAAATGCAATCTTAACCTACGACACCAATGATTCTCAAATTTAAACAAGGGGAAATAAGTGGGTAGGTGGGGTGTTTGAATCCCTCCTGCTCTAGATCCTCCTTCCTTCCCCTCCTGTATCTGCCGTGGGGATCTGGGCCGTGAATCCTCAAGCGTTCCAAGTGTTCTTATCGATTCCCCGCCTATTTTCCGGGGCCTGAGAAAAGATCGGAACAGATACGAGGTGATCGAAGTCTGTAATCCAATACTAGGTCGGGATCCGATGTATAGGGGCTTCGTGGGGACACCGAACAGTTTTAGGTTACTTCAAAAGGGATCAACTCGTATAACTATGTAGCGCGTATGATGGGATGTGCTTTTTTTTTTTTTTTAAGTGAAATAGAGTGTTTTTTTCATGGATGTGTATAATTGATAGCTGTAGTATGAAGAAAAAAGGAAAATTCTCTCTGTATCTCTCTGTCTCTGTCTGTCTGTCTGTCTGTCTGTCTGTCTGTCTCTGTCTATATGTCTGTCTGTCTCTGTCTGTCTCTGTCTGTCTGTCTGTCTGTCTGTCTGTCTGTCTGTCTATTTTCTCTCTCTCTCTCTCTCTCTCTCTCTCTCTCTCTCTCTCTCTCTCTCTCTCTCTCTCTCTCTCTCTCTCTCTCTCTCTCTCTCTCTCTCTCTTTTTCCCAGGGTCACGCATTGCCTTCTCGTCTTTAACACGTGACGTCAAGCTTGCGTCAGGCAATGTTGTGATGGCGCTAATCGACTTCCTGGAAGTGCCTGACGCTGCGCTGGATGAGGGCACTGGACGGCTCGGAGTGCACGCCATTTGAAAATACAAGTCAGTTGTGGGGATTACTTGAAGCAACTGCCTGGATGGTGCAGCAGGTCACTCGTATAGACATGTATGCTGTTTCCCTATTCCCAAGTAACCTGGATTTTAGAAAGATTTCCCGGTCGTCTCCGTGGCGCAGCGGGTCACGGGCTGTGGCCGTTTGATAAATCTGAGGAAACTAAACTATGGAAACCCGGATGCCGCAGTGGTTGTGTCCCGGTTGTCATCCCCCCAGTCTCCGCTGCCTATGAAATGGAGATGAGCGCGGAGGCCATGCGCAGTTCCACGGTAGCGTATGTTCCTAACTTTAACAAGGAGAGCAAAGAGGAGAGATGATGATGATGATGATGATAAGCTAAGAGGTTCCCAGATAACGTAATAGTTAACATAATCAATGATATCGTCTGACGCGTGACACGCAGTTTTGTAATCTCCATTAGTTAGTAGCTATTAATTCTGACAGCCTTGAAATACTTCTTTATCAGCTCGTGTCGTGGATACAAGTGCAACCAGACACAGACGCCTCTTGAATGCTACTACTGAAATCAGCACTTAGTTTGTCACTGTTAAGCTGTTGTGTTTACCCTCCGCTGCATCCTCATGAAAGGCAAAACGTGTGTAATGATGTGGTAAGATATTTTCAAATTGATTAAAAAAATCAAGGAAAAAAAACCCATAAATCAAGCACTTTTAGCCAGGAGAAAAACTATAAAATCGATGAATGGTTATAACCAACATGAAATGAAGTTTTTTTTATGATGGTATAGTGGACAGACTTTGAGTGCCAGGACGCTCCCAGGAGTAGGATGGTATAAGACAAAGTAAGATATTATAAATGAGAGTAAAGAATGAGAAGCTTGGTAACATAATTATAAGCTAATTAGTCAATATTGGAGTTCTTTTCTATGTATGCGTCTTTTGGGAAGAGTGGTAATGAAGTGAGCGTTTTTCTTATTGAGTTTTCATAGATTTTTCGCCAGTCCCCTTTAACGAAAATAGTGACAAAAAAAATACGGAAATATACTATATATGCAATGGAACCTTTACATTGACCCATGATAGTACGTGGATAATGAGGGAAATGCTAACCATAAGAAAATAAATATCTAAAATGTTAAATTAAATGCAAATGAAACTAAGTCATTACTAATGTAACATTCTCAAAGGCCACACAGATAATTACTCGAGTTTTCATGAGTCTATTCTTGCACTTAATGATGTGGAATATTTATGAGACAATTACTAGAATTATTATCAAAGCACATTTGAAAACCCCCAATACTTTCCACTAGAGCTTTGTAAAAATAGTGACTCTAAAATATATTAATCTTTCCGAGTAAGTAAGAAAGTGTGTAAGTAAATAAGTAACTACGTAAATAAGTAAATAACACGAAAGAGAAATCCTAGAACACCTCTAAGTATGCCAATGAAGGATAAAGAATGACAGAATGCCGAGAATGTGACAACAATCACAATGTTCTTTGGCACGTATTCAGAATCACTTTGCCGTCCCTCTACGACAGAGAAGACAATCAAAGTTCTTAAGAGTATTTTTTCTTTTTTGATGGTGTGAAAACCTTATCACTAGAATCTTAAAAACCCTATAAAAAAGTGTAGTTTTAATAAGAACCTTTCGAAAGTAGTGTAGGTGTGATGTACAAGTGTTTCAGAGTATGAGACACAATATTACCACGTGAAAGGAATATTAGAGGTTTCCATTCAACACCGTATGATATCAGTTAGCGGGGTGAGAGACCAGGCACCTCTACTAACGGGACTTAAAGGGTGACGTATCGTGTCGCTGGCCGAGTATCTCCCAGGATGACCTTTAGAGGCGTAACATTTACCAGTATTAGGTAATAGGTAACTGAGGGCGGAGATAAGACTGTGTTTTGGAGCCAGTGATATGTGGCGGGGTGAGGCACCGAGGCCAGGCAGTCGATTGTGTTTACTATGTTGTCCCTCCATGACTCGGCTGAAGTTTAAGGTCGTTTTGGTTATGTAAGGGGAAGGTACCAGTGTCACCCCTCTGTCAGTCCATCACACGAGCGAAACGTGCACCCATGGCGGTAGTTAGTCTGAATTAATGTAAATCAGGATGTGCTGGTAAATAAATGATCCCTCAGTGACGATGCAGTAATTTGAAGGCCGTTGAATTATATAAAACGGGAATGAATCAGTATAAATAATTTTCTCTTCGCGTAGGTGCTCTTTGTATGGGCGTCTTAGTGTCAAAGTGAGACAGGAAGGAATGAACGAACGTGAGTGCATGTGCACTGAGCTGCTGATCTCCTTCAGAGTCCTTAAGTTCGTCATGGGTAAGCAGACGCCACATCCGGAGATACATAGCAAACATCCCTAACATTAAGGTATCGCGGATGATGTCACTGTGTTCCTGCAGTGTGGAGGTTACGACACCAAACTGTCAATATGCAGATCACGATTTGCTTCTGACTCATCATCACTGCGTAGTTTCAAGATCCACAGCGATCATAAATCCTACTTCCATGATATTTTCCTCCCATTGGATCGCTGATAATTATATCTTTGGCAACTAAGATACTCGACTGCCTAGATCTGAATGTCTTTAATCCTTATCAGGGCCATTCTGAAAGTTCGCTGGTTAGCTAGCGAACGTAAGAGTGACTGTAGAACTAATTCAATTCCCCTCTCTACAGTCCTTAGTAGTGAAAGTAAAAAAAAAAAAAAAATAGAGGTGAGACGCTTGAGATGTGGATAAAATACAAAATGAAAAGGACAATTGTTATATGAAGCTCACACATAACGCCTCCTTACCTTAACATTGAAATCATATAAGAAGAAGCACTATCCTTCACCCTATACAGAAGAGCAGTGTAATGTGACTTGGTGAATCATGTCCTTCTAGCTTAGATTTTCAGTCATGTGATGAAGTATGAGGGTCCACATACCAGTTTGTTGCTCTCTATGATGCTATCCTTTAACTTGTGTCGCTGCCTTCCGCTCCCTCTCTTCCCCTCACAGGAAAGATAGAGGAGAAAAATGTTGTCTCTGTCACCCAAAAACTGCCGTAAGCTAGGATCGAAGCCTGAACCATTAGGCTGTCAGACAAGGAGTATTCTGTAGGGCCACACGGGCACCCATCCTCCTTGGCAGCCTACTCGATAAATGGCTGCCGGGGGAAATCTGGGGAAAGTAAACTGTAGTTACTTAAATGGCGTTAGCTGTCCAATGTCTCGCCTGGGGTTAGAATTGAAGTAACACACACCTGACCTAAATTTACTTTGCCTAACCTAACTTAAACCTAACCTAACTTAATTTAACGTGACGCCACATACGCCTGAGCTGGTCTGAGTTAATTTTACATAATCTGATCTAAACTGATATAAGTCATGCTAAACTCTAACGTCACTTCACTTCACCTCACCTCACTTAATGATAATAACCAAACTTAACATAATCTAACCACTAAACCGCGTTATTATTCGTGTCATTTATTTATTTCATTCATCAATTTACTTATCTATTTATTTATTTTGGGTGCATATCGTATCTTCATGCCCTACTTCTTTTACCATTAGCCCCAGGGAAAAGAAAACAAATGCAAAGGGTACAGGTATGAGGGCGAGAATCTACCACGTGATTTACCTGGTGTCTGTTTCTCCCCACTGCCGAAACCTTACCCTTACCTGCATAATTCGGAATGGACTGACGCAATACAGGAATTTAAGAATGTCGGTGTCCATCATTTACAAGTGACGTGAATTTCATTGTTATTTTTGTGTGTGTCGGGACGCGTAACATTTTACATACCAGACTTTTCACCTGCATTTTTTGGAAAGTGAATAGGTAAAGGGGAGGGAGGGAGGGAGGGAGGGAGGGAGGATGAGCACAAGAGTATAGAAATGGAAAGGTTAGTTGGTGCACTTTACCCTCTCTTCATTTGCTGTTCCCTTTAGTGTAATTAGTCATCTCTTTCCTTTCGTTCATTTAAAAAAAAGTTTGTCTTGTGAAGCGTTACCTCTAAGCACTTGCATCCGTTCCTATCTTTAGCTTTTGAATCATCGTCTATCTTTATCTTCCTCTTGTTACCATTCATTTTCATCTCTATGGTTCATACTTTTAAACACAAAGTTCTCTTTCGAAAAACCACTAAGATTAGTCTACTTATGTATTTATCATCATTATTATTTTATTTTTTATTTGCTAAGCTATCACTAGAATTATGGGAACGCTCTTGAAAACGCAAGTCACTCTCACTAGGAGCTTTTGAAAGGGATCGAGATAAGACACCGGAACGTAGAATATGGACCTACGCATCATTACTCCTTTCACTTACTCCTTCTGTTTAGTTACACATGTCTTCACTTCCTTTCATTTTCGGTTTTTGAATACGGTAACCTGATGTCTGAGAAGAGTACACAAAATAAAGAAAGAAGAGGGTTTCAGCTCATTATTTTGAAAACGGACAAAAGAAGACTTTACACTATCCATTAGTGTCAGTTACTCGGCCAGTTTGCAGTTTCCAATGTCATTTCAACATTAGCTACTTCGACGTTGTGATTTTCGTATTGCTTATCGCTACAATTATATGTATGTATGTATGTATGTATGTATGTATGTATGTACATTTGTCTAACTTCAATCAAGTAATGTAAATTAGGAAAATTTTTATAGCAGGCCTACAGGACGATTACTGAGTATATAACAAACACAGACTTACATTAGATTTATACAACCATAATAAAGCAAAAAAAAAAAAAAAAGAAAGAAAGAAGCATAAAAAAATGTCTCAAGAAACATTTCACATTGACTGTAGAGAGAGTAAAAAAATATTTTCTTAATTAAAACATGCTCTCTCAACACTCGATGCCCCTTGGACGTCCACTCGTCTCTCGTCTCTGGCTGCCCTCGAAGCGACATTTTCATCCTCGCCCGCCATCCTCAGCTACTGGAAGGAAGATGGCGTGATGGACGGGCCAAGTGACGGCTGCGAAAAGTGTAATGATTTCCTCTCTCTCTCTCTCTCTCTCTCTCTCTCTCTCTCTCTCTCTCTCTCTCTCTCTCTCTCTAACACAAACACAAGGTCACGAGGCAAAGGACGTTTAATCACATTCGTTTCATAACTACAACGCCATGTGTCTGTCCACTTACTGATAGCACCCGTGGGACTTCCTCGTGAGAAAGAGTGAAAGAGACCCGAGATATCAATTCCCCATTTGTAACTCCTTATTACTGCCTTAATAATACGCAATACCACAGCTACCTCCTCTCTTCCCAGTGCATGTGTCCTTAGTTCTTGCTCGTTGCAGCTTTCCAAGTGTTGACGGACTGACTGAGGGTTAGTAAAGGGCAACGCATAATCTCGACACTGGCTATGATGGACGGACGCCGCCTGTTCTCTCTCCCAGCCGGGGAGTAGCGTAAAACCCCAGAGTTTAGTTTTCACGTGACGAGCAGACAGATAGACATATGTCACCTCCCATCGGAAACGCGCAAGAGTATTGGACGTTAAGGCGAAAATCCCTCATCATTGTTCTTTACTTCATGATTGTAGGGAAGGAATGACCTCTCACGCCACCTGCATGAGAAGTGGTTTCCCTCTATCCTTCCCGGGAGAATCCGTCCCAGATTCCCTTAAGGTGTTTTTCCAATTCGAGATGGGAAAACCGTATTGAAAAAATGTGGGCTTGAGCGACAGTTGGAGCCTCCGTTTATGTGTGTGTGTGTGTGTGTGTGTGTGTGTGTGTGTGTGTATGTGTGTGTGTGTATGTGTGTGTGTGTGTGTGTGTGTGTGTGTGTGTGTGTGTGTGTGTGTGTGTGTGTGTGTGTGTGTGTGTGTGAAGTTGTAGTTCACAGAATCCGTGCTACACTTCTAGAATGCTGCTTTCATATTTGTTTGCTTCTATTTTTTTTTTTTTTTCGTGTTTGAGTGAGCGTGAGTGTGTGTACCTTTATCGTATGTGCTTCATAAATCTCAACTGAGCACGCCACACATCTTTTTTTGTCGTGTTATGACAGCGAGGCTTATCTGGGATGGAAGCTTCTTTAGATGACTGAAACCTCAAGATTGGGAGGGCTTTCCTATAACAGATAAAGAGGAACAAAGGAAAAAAAATCTATAACCACCACTTGTGCTTTTATTTTAAGAACAAGATAAGGTGGAGAGCGAGTTTGTTTGTCGCACTAGTGAACAGTTTCCGATATTTGTATTTTTAGAGGATTGGAAGGACGTTGAAAGTTAGTGTACATTCTCTTTGTTTTCGTCTGTTGGTTGACTGGACCTGTTTTTGTTTTGATTTTGGTTTTGTTGCTGATTTGTTTGGTTGTTAGATTTTTTCGGCATCTTTTAATTCATTTATTTGATTGTTCGTGTATTTATTATGATTTTATTTTGGAGTTCTTAGGTATAGTATTGACCACAGGATATAGTTCACTCTACTTGAAATCACATTATACTGTTTCCCTGTACATACCCAAATCGCGTAGATAAATTACATGAGCACTCCAAAAAGAAATGAGAATACACTTCATTATTCTCTATAACTAAAGGATTTATCTCTTTTCTATGCAACCCAGAGAATTTCCGATTTACATCTCAAGTTCGATAGCACCACTTTCCTTTACAATAGAAGATTGAGAAACCAGAAAATCTTTACAGCAACGAATTTGTGGCTTAAGATCAAGTGGCACCAGAGTCACCGCGTGTATGGGACCGGTGAGATGAGGGTCGCTGGGAAAACCTGGGAATCACATTTTTTTGTTGTTGTTGTTGTTGTAATCCGGATGCCACACTTGGCCGTGCATCCCGCTGCTATGCGCTGTATTTCCCCGCGGCAGGCTGAAAGGTTGCCACGCTGGAGATGAATATTGTGATGGAGAGCGTGACTAGACATGATATATCTAGTTGAACCCTTTCACTGCGACGTACACCACAACACAGTCCTTAAACAGCGAAATCTTGAGGAAAATCGACAAGAAATATAGAAAAGATCATTAATAGAACGGTTTGAGATGGCAGTGAGTTAAGGCGAAAGTTCTCGGTGGTGGTTTGTTAATAAGGAAGATGAACCAAATCGCAGGAAAAGTGTTAACAGCTATAACATTGTAAAGAGAAATCCATAATTGGGGATTTAAAAGAAAAAGATAATGAAAAGCAAAGAGAGTGATGTGCAGAGGAAGGAAATAACATGAGATTCAGAAGTGTTAAAGCCTCTTCACAACCACCAACCCACCACTACAAAAAAGCCTTCGTATACTTTCTCGCTCTTAATATTCACCCTCGTCACATTTAGCGGTAATTCAGTAGTAACATCCTTGTTCGTTCCTGAGCGGGTTGAGGTTCGCGCTCCATCTCTGGTTATTAAAGTTTTCCATTGGGCTGCCTGTGATTACTGTCCTTATGGAGGGAAAAGGCGAGGCGTGTAATGAAAGAAGCTCCTCAGTGTTACACCTTTGCTCTGAAACACTTTGCTTCCCCAATACTATCTTTAAAGGCAACATAGATCTTTAACCGGGTTCTCAAGAGTATCCCTCCTGTTAATAATAGATAAATATTATTAATCTGTCACTAGAATCATAAAACACCCTTAAAGATCATGTAACCTAAACCAGAGCATTTTCTAAAAAGTATTGGAAGTGAGGTGCGGTGTTAAAGAGACTTAAATTACGATCATTAGTTGTAGATCAGGTGTTATGAACTCTCCGAATCTCATTAGGAAGGGAAGCAGGTGGGCGTCATGAGTCCATTGCGTGATGAATAGGAGCGTAGTTGGAGCACACACACACACACACACACACACACACACGTGTTTTCTGTCGTGGCGTAATATTACTACTCTCTTTTCCTCCCGTATCTACCCAGGATTTCCCCATCAGGTCTCTCTCTCTCTCTCTCTCTCTCTCTCTCTCTCTCTCTCTCTCTCTCTCTCTCGACGGGAAAGACTAGGAAAGGGAAGAGGGGTAAGCGAGACAGTCAGGATGAAATGGTTCGTAAGTGAAGGGATGGGTGTCAAGATAGGGACAGGCTGAGTGTGAGTAGAGTGGATGTTATGTAAGGTACGAAGAGAGGGAGGAAGGGAGGAAGCGAGAAGGTTGCCGAGTCTGAAGTTTTTTCATTTATTTTTGTTGGAGGGGGGGGAGGGAGTTTTTGTAAGTTGTGTGTGTGATTTCCTTAAGCCAGTTTTGATATGTGTGTGTTTTTTTTTTTTTTATTGATTTATTTCCGTGTTTAATTAGTTATTTTGTTTGTTGGTTAGTGATATTTGTTGTTACGTGGTAATTTTTTCGTCATTGTTTCAGTTTGTGTGCATTTCTACGGGAGCTCTTGTTTGCGCTCTCTCTCTCTCTCTCTCTCTCTCTCTCTCTCTCTCTCTCTCTCTCTCTCTCTCTTGTGGACCATAACATCACCAATATGTAAGAATCTTTCCAATGAAACCTGTAATTGAAGCCTCCTCCTCCTCCTCCTCCTCCTCCTCCTCCTCCTCCTCCTCCTCCTCCTCCTCCTCCTCCTCCTTTTCCTCCTCCTCCTCCTCCTCCTCTTCCACCTCCTCCTCCTCCTCCTTCCTCCTCCTCCTCTTCTTCTTCTTCGACCCTCTCCTTTCTCGGACATGAGGGGACAAGATTGCAGGAGGAGGGGACGTCTTCAAGAAGTAATGGTCTTCCTTCTCGTTGTGGACCGTCCCTCCTCCCGATGAGACACTTGGTCCCCTCTTCCCCCTCTCTTGTTCCCCCCCGGTCGTTTCCTCTCGTCCCCTCCTCGCCCCACTCCCCCTTCTTGGCCCTTCCTCCTTTTCGGCTCCTTCTTCCTCTCGGTTCCCTGTTCGTGGCTCCTCCATTCTCTCGTTCCCTCCACCCTCTCGATCTTCCCTTCCTCAGTTAGTGGAAGTAAAGGACCCTGTGACCCGAGAGAGAGAGAGAGAGAGAGAGAGAGAGAGAGAGAGAGAGAGAGAGAGAGAGAGAGAGAGAGAGAGAGTGAGTAGCACCACCACCACCTTCGTTCCGTAATAGTTTTGTACCCTAATTATGAAAGGGGAATTTGGGCTTGCCACCACGTGTGACCTAAACAAGGTAATTATGGTAAGGTATGGTTATTACGCTCGATTATTTACACGGGATTCTTCCTTCCCCTCGTTTGCTCCCCTCAGATCCAGCCCACTGTCTCCCCTCGCTTAGTTACCCGTCCCGTCTACTGCCTTGCTTCCCTTTCTGTTCGTCGTCCTGTTTCCCCTTGCGCAGTACCTTTCCCTCTCTCCCTCTCTCTCTCTCTCTCTCTCTCTCTCTCTCTCTCTCTCTCTCTCTCTCTCTCTCTCTCTCTCTCTCACTCTCTTTTAGTCTTGCATTCAGAAAGATTAATCTCTCATCACGACTATTTTTCCAAGGTCACAGAGATGATTAGCCACGTTATCAAGATTGTTTTTCGTGTTAATAATGTAGAAATATTGTTGTTTTGTTACTGGAACCATAAAATCTAGAATCTTTTGAATATAGTGAAGAAGTGAAGAAGTGTTTCAGAGTACGGTTTTTAATGCTAGTTATCTCCTTTTTTATTTATTTATTTGTTTATTTATTATTATTATCATTTTATTATTATTTATTTATTTATTCATTTTATTTATTCATTTATTTATTTATTTTTTTATTTTTTTTTGCTATATACACGTCTACTTACGTTCTACACTTCTATCAGTTTCTTCTATGAATTTTCCTCCCCGTTTGCCTTTGCTCTCTCTCTCTCTCTCTCTCTCTCTCTCTCTCTCTCTCTCTCTCTCTCTCTCTCTCTCTCTCTCTCTCTCTCTCTCTCTCTCTCTCTCTCTCTCCTCCGTCTCTCTTCCCTCTCATTTCTAATCCAAGCTATCAGCGTTGTACTGAGTGCACCTCATGTCATTACAAGCAGAGGGGGTGTGAACTCGTGTACCTGCTTGTTTCCCTTGTTCTCCCGCCCTCCCTTCCCCTCTCCCTCCCTGGTATTCCTCCTCATCCTGCTGCTGCTGTTGCTGCTCTTCGTCGTCCTCCTCCTCCTCCTCCTGCTCCTCCTCCTCCTCCTCCTTCTCGTCGTCGTCGTTGTTGTGGTCCTCTTCCTTCATGCCTTATTTTAATCTTTATCTTTAATGTTGGTCCTGGTCCTCGTTCTTTTGCCTTTTGCCTTCTGCTTCCTCTCTGACGTGGTGGTTTCGCTTCTTCTCTTTCCCCTCTACCTCTTTCTCTTTGCTCTCCTTTGTTAATCTTTTTTTTTATTATATCATATGGTAAATAATATCACTAAAATGCAACTCGGTAAGGATCAACAGGTATTCGTCCCTGATCTATGTTCCTGTGTGCTTCTACGTTTCCTTGATTTGCTTCTGAACATCACCGAAGGCTGTGTCATGTTATAAATCAGTGGAGCCAACTCTGCTTGGTTCTCGCATGGAAGCTCATCTTTTGTTATTTTTTTTCTCTCTCTCTCCAAGAAGATCGTTTTAAACTCTCCGATAATTTCCTCTTCCCCATCCTCTTGTTGGTAACTCTCGCGGCTTGTCAGTCTGAAGTTTACATAAGCAAGCCCTGGCGGAAGATAAGTAGTACCTCTGTGACGCAACGCTGTGAAAACTTTGCCTTGATCATCGGGTCGTATAGGACAAAATAGTCGAAGAAAATTGGATCCTTGAAAAAAATTCTATACCATGTCACACAGTTTTGATAGAAAAAGGAAATAGATAACCTTCATAGTAAAAACAACTAATAATATTGATAAAAATGTCTCAACTTTACATTGCTTCGTAAATTAGCTGCAATTTCAGCGGTATTTCCGAAAACTTTTCTGAAGTTGAGATGAATATTGTCTTGGCTTTTACATCTTTTACTCTGTTTTTACCCCCTTTGCGTGTACATCAGTTGGGAACAACGGTAGAGATAAAGAGAGAGAAAGCGAGGTGGTTTGGCCATGTGCAGAGGAGAGATACGGAGATGGACCCAACAGCCAGGAGGAAAAGAGGAACACCAAGGAATATTGTTGATGTACTATGCTTTGAAGGAATATATGCAGGTGGTGGATGTAACAGAAGATTGGTGAGCCAGAAGGAGATAGAGACTGGTGATCCATTGTGGCCACCCTTAACAGGAGCAGCCCCCCAAAAGAAGAAAGTGGTAGCCGTAGTAGCAGTGGTAGTAGTGATAGTAATAATAATAATAGTGGTTGTAGGAAAGAACTCTCAACCTCTTTAACAGTTAGTAAAGTAAAAGAAATTTCATGTACCTACAAACTGTCATTCTTCACGTCGTCTTGTTCGTAGTATCACTTCTGCCTCGTTCAAGGGACTCATAATTGCTACGCCACTTGTGAATTTTGCTGAGTGGAACTTTGCCTAAATTTTTGTTGGTAATCACTCTTGAAGACCGTCTTCTTTTGGGAGCCACGTGCGTACCACTTCGTTTTTAGTGAACAGATATCATTGCAGCGTTCCGGGAGGCAGCTTGAATCAGTGGACTCACACACAAGTGAGAGAAAGCGCAAAACAAATAGAAAGTGCATGTGACAGATTATTGGGCTTGTGACACTGACTTGTACTCATAAGAAAACAAC
>CM035204.1:20635745-20648071 GCA_020233015.1 Callinectes sapidus
TGATGATGATGATGATGATAATAATAATAATAATAATAATAATAATAATAATAATAATAATAATAATAATAATAATAACAACAACAACAACAACAACAGCAACAATACAAAAAACGAGTAAATTAATAAACAAACAATTCAAGTGAAATGCATAAAAAAGAAGACTGAAATACTTCAAAACAAACAATCAACAAAAATCCGCCTTTCAATGATGAGATAAACCCAGCCACTCACTCCTTGAAGCTTATCAGGCGCAGCAGCATTAGAGAGGACAGGGTGGGCCGCACTGGTCATGAACAAGGGAAGGTTGGGGCGGTGCTGCCTCATCTCGGGCTGCGTTAGATCAGCATCGCTTTCTCAGCCAGACAAGACAACAGGTCACGTGACAGCTTGAGGTTCTGCGTTACGTAATGCGAGGTTGAATGAATCACTTGTCACTAGTGTAGTTAGAAAGATATGAATTTAAAGATGTAAATAGACTGTTTGAGGCATACAGGAAAAAAAAAGTTCAATACGCTGATAGTTAAATAGTTCAAGTAGAAGCAACAGTAAGAATAGTAGTAGTAGTAGTAGTAGTAGTAGTAGTAGTAGTAGTAGTAGTAGTTGTAGTAGTAGTAGTAGTAGCAGCAGCAGCAGCAGCAGCAGCAGTAGTAGTAGTAGTAGTAGTAATAGTAGTAGTAGTAGTAGTAGTAGTAGTAGTAGTAGGAGGAGGAGGAGGAGGAGGAGGAGGAGGACGACGAGGAAGAGGAGGAAGAGGAGGAGGAGAAGTAATGCTGCCTTATATAAGTTGCAAAATTACTTCTATCATCATTATCATCATCATCAATGCCTTATCTCTAAATAAAGTTTGCACATTTTACTGACACGCGAGCCTTCCTGAGAAACACACACACACAAACACACACACGTAATGTAGTGGTTAGCATTCTCACCTCACAACCGAGAAGGCCCGAATTCGAGTCCCAGGCGCGGTGAGGCAAAATGGACAAGCCTCTTAATGTGTATCTAGCCCCTGTTTATCTAGCAGTAAATAGGTACGGGAGGTAACTCGAGGGGTTGTGGCCTCGCTGTCCCGGTGTGTAGCGTGTGATGTGGTCTGAGCCCTACCCGAAGATCGGTCTATGAACTCTGACCTCGCTCCGTAGGGAAAGGTGACCCGAAGGCGACCGCGATGAATAACACACACACACACACACACACACACACACACACACTGGAACCTCCCCAAAACACTTTTTATTTGTCTGTTCCGCGCCCCACAACACCTGACGCTATTTACTTTCTTTCCCGCCAGGCACAGGTGGTGTGGTACAGGTGGTCGATGCAGAGAGAGAGAGAGAGAGAGAGAGAGAGAGAGAGAGAGAGAGATCAATGAAGGGACATCTCAGTGATACATGGCAATTTCTTATCTTGGAGGCCCACAAACCAGCCCACTACTGGGTCTCTTAAGAAGAAGAAGAAGAAGAAGAAGAAGAAGAAGAAGAAGAAGATATGGAGAAGGAGGAGGAGGAGGAGGAGGAGGAGGAGGAAAAAATAAACATCCGGAAAAAGATAAAATTAAGAGGAATAAGCTCAGGAATGATATGGAATTTCCAGAATAGAAGATTTTGCTATCAGGACGAAGATAATGCTAAGAAAAATTAAGTAGTGGAAGTGATGGAAAGTGAAGAAAGTAAAGAAACTTATGGAAAATTTGAAAGGAGAGAAAAAGAGGTGAAGAAATGGTGGTATAAGGATAAGAAGGAAATTAGGGGAAGAAAGCGGTAACAAAAAATAAAAGATATGGACTGGGAAAATAACAAAATGGAAAGGGAAGGAAAGAAAAAACAAAATAGAATAGAAACAAGATGAAAGAGGAAGGAAGGAGTAGCTAGGGGAGGGAAAAAAGCAAGGAGAGAATAAGAAAGGCAAGAGTAGCGAAGTAAAGGTAAGAAAGGAGGAGGAGGGAACAGGAACGAGAAGAAAATGACACACAATCGAAAGGAAGGAAGGAAAGTGAAGGGAAGGGAAGGTAAGGGAAGGGAAGGGCGGAAAGGAGAGGGAAGGGCGGACACTAAGGTTTGGGTGGGGAGAATAATGCTGCACCACATTAAAACTCAGCCGGCGCCGCCACTGCTGCTGCTGTTGCTGCTGCTGCCGCCACCACCCGCCCTCCACTGCATTAAATTTTACCCCTCGTTGCCTCACATGACCTCTGTGCCTGACCTCCCTCCAAAGCTGAGGTCAAGAAAGGTCGCACAGAAACACCCTGTCGGCCGCTGTCTCCAAGTGCGCCGTGGTCTGAGGTTTCGTTGGCTTCCCTAGCATAGGTGTGTTTGCCCTGCCTCTCCGCTACTCCCGATTATTGGTTTGCCTTGACGTGCATTCGGAGCGTCTCACAAGAGGTGGAATATGGTTTTTGTGTCAAACTGTACACTTGGAAAAAAAAGAATAAACTATTTAGCATTATTTTTTTTCAAGTCTAGATTAGTAGCTCACAACCATGACTTCATAGATAGATAGATAGATAGATAGATAGATAGTTTATTGACTTAGAAAAAAATATATGCGTTAATAATATCATCAATAATTTTGCATACAATTTCAGACTAACTGCTAGATATTTCGGCAGATTTTCTTGCCGGGTTACATCTGTTTTTTTGTTGTTATCTACTGATGAATTCCTGGACAGAACGTTATATTCTGACTTCATTCTGCTTCATGCTGGGTAAGAGAAAGATTATCAATACTTGGACTTCAGGATCAAACAACCTGTAAATCACAGTGCTATACTATAAATGAAGTTTACGTAATCATTATTAAAAGATATCTTTCGAGAGAGAGAGAGAGAGAGAGAGAGAGAGAGAGAGAGAGAGAGAGAGAGAGAGAGAGAGAGAGAGAGAAAACTCCATCTGTAATGAAGACAGAAAACCATGTCAAAATACTGCGCCAAAGTCTCGGGCAATACCTGATGTTTACATGTGCTCCAGTGACCCGCTTTTGACAAGATCTCTCGCGCACATGTGTGTGTGTGTGTGTGTGTGTGTGTGTGTGTGTGTGTGTGTGTGCATTCACGGCTGCATTGGTGGTGTTTTATTAGTCTTAGTATTAGCATTTACGTCATCAGCAGGAACAAATGATGATGATGATGATGATGATGATGATGATGATGATGATGATGACGATGATGATGATGATGATTATAACAATAATAATAATAATAGTAATAATAATAATAATGATAATAATAATGATAATAATAATGATAATAATAATAATAATAATAATAATAATAATAATAATAATAATAATAATGATAATAATAATAATAATAATAGTAGTAGTAGTAGTAATAATAATGATAATGACAATAATAGTAAAAATAATGATGATAATATTGAGTAATTATTATGATAATAAGAATAATTACGTATTCTGACAAAATTTTATCATCATATTTCGACACATGTGCCAGACACATTTGAAAATATTTCACATAGTCTACTTATTCACAGCTTTACTCAAATGTTTAATATTCCTCGAAGGGCAGATTAAGTAATGGAGCATCTACTGACGGTGTGCAGTCACCCCGTCACCACCACCACCGCCACCATCACCACCACCTGATATAGTTCCCTCTGTGGTTGCGTCCCTCATTGCCGCCAAGTGTCTATCTGTCCTATTCGGATCTTGGTCAGCTTTCGTACGTCAGCATTGCTCCATGACTTTGCTGTGTTTAAGGGCACGGCCGACCTAATGTGATCGGTGAATGGCAACTGCGTGAGTCAGAGAGCTAAGCTGCATGAAGATGTGCTTGCCTCAGCTTCCAAGTGTTCATCTCGAGACTGCAGACTGAATGCATATCACCGACTGACACGTCCACATCAACGGTCATACTCACCCACTTGTCTGTTACCTTTCCTCCTCCTCCTCTTCCTCCCCTTAACAACAAACCTTCCCTTCCTCACCTCGTCCCAGATAAACACACACACACACACACACACACACACACACACACACACACACACACACACACACACACACATTCTTCTCGTCTAACCACGTAACTCCCTGTACGCTAAACACACTTTCCCAGCTCCCCACTTCACACCTTCCTCAACATACACTTCCTGCGCCACGCCACCGCCACGCCCTAACACTCCCTCCCTCTTTACATTACACACGACCCTCTCCGTCTGTGTTTACTCTGACGCCCACCCCCCGGAGGCCGCCCGTCGGGGTCTGCAGATACCCAACTTTAGCTCTCCTCGATACGCAGGTACACTCAGTTTGTCCGCTCCGATAAGGTTGTGTTTGTGAGTTGCCTGCACTTTTGCTTCAGTCAGATACGCGTGCTTTAGTATCTTTAGTATCTGTGGGTTAGAGTCTCGTGACCTCCTGACTGCTATATTTTTCTCTTCTTTTTTTCTCTTTTTTTTCTTCTTTCTTCTTGTTCTTATTATTCTTGCTCTTTTTATTCTCTCTTTTTTGGTAATCCTCCTCCCTCTCCTCATCCTTCTCTTCTTTATCCTCCTGCAATGATGCTTTTTAGTTTTTATTTCGGTAGTGTGAACGCATTTTTTTCCTTCATTGTGCATTCGTTGAAAAAAAAAAAAAAAAACAACGGTATGGTTAATGACCACACACACACACACACACACACACACAATACGGCCAGACACTGATGCAAATTCATGTCGTTTTTGTATGCATCGCATTTACTTTGCCACGTCACAATGCAGCTTTGTAGGACTTGCGTCATGAACACCAGCGTCATCACCACCACGAGCGTCACCACCATGTGCTCACGGTGACTAGTGTTGATGACGCCTGACTGACGCCTGGTGTTGTCAACTAGAATTTGGTGGTGACATTTGACAGTTATCAAGACCTTTGTCACATGACGACGCCAGATAACAGACTACTCTCGACTACCAGAGGAAGAAGGGAAAGGAAGAAAAGAGAGTGGAAGAGAGCGAGATATAGGTTAGTGTGTGTGTGTGTGTGTGGTGACAGGCTGTGGTGATTGATGTGATGAAGATACAGGATGTGCTGATGGCGCCTTTACTCCTGATGGTGAAGACTTGCATAGGTGAAATATTTACGCAAGTTGTACTGAAGGGAAAGAGAGAAGATGCAGTCATTGTAAAGGACATGAAATAAAACAAGAGTAGGTAATTATGCAATCATGGTACAGGAATGGAAAATCAAGGAAAATGTACTTGAGAAACATTCATGTAACAGAAATAAATTATAATGAAAATCTCTTACAACCTTCCGCACATTGCATATGTAAATGTATTTATAGATATCCTTGATGTAGATAACTATGTATGTCCTGCATAACCACTAGCTGTAATATAGTTATTACGCATCTATGTACTTAATTACACATACGTTTGTGTGTGATATTTATTCCTCTCAACCCTCCTCAGAGGTTTATATTATTTCTCAACTTCCCGCTATCCTGTAGGATTTACGATTAATCATTGCTGGCTCCCATACCGCCTTCACTGCTGCATCGCCGCGTCGCTGCACCTGCGCGGCAAAGAAACGTTTGTTAAAGCACATATTAGGCTTGAGTCAGAACCCTTTAGAATTTTAGATGAATAATCCTCAAACACTTGGCAAATGTGTATAGTGGCCGTGCAGACCTGAGTGATCACTGATGCAGCCGTCTGTGTTACCACTGTTTGCCTGCTCACGGCCACGGCTGCCTAGTGTGTTGACCTTACATTGCGTGTAAATTGCGCTTTTGATTCAAGAAGGAAAGCCACGAAACGCACGGCCGAGTAATCAACTACCTAGTGTTTGTTTCTGTCCTCTAAAAGTGATGTATGTATTATTAGAATACCTACATAAAATCTTCCTTATCAGTATTGCACGAATTAATTTGGTGACTGCACTGCTGTCAGGTGGCAAAATCATAAGATTTTTTTTTATATAAGAATGGGAAGCTGGCTAACGGCAATGAAAATAGAAAATAAAGAGACTACTGATTTGTCAGTTCCAAAGAAATAAAGTTGGAAAATTATAGAAGCAGATAGTGAGTTCCGGAGTTTACCAGATTAACTAATGAATGCTTGAAAGTACTTTTTGTCAGCTCGGTCCCCATCCGATCAAAAAATCGACGTAAGCTGCCTAACTATTAAGAGAACTGGACAGAATAGGGGTGAGAGAAAGAAGAAAGCCTCGTGGGGCGAGACCACAGGAGGAGGGGAGACATACAGTTAGCAAAATCAATGGAGCAGTTGGCATGAGAATAGCAATAGATTTCGAACATCCCGGCGGTGAGAGAGAAGCTGAGGACAATCAGTCAGAAGAGAGGAGTTGATAAGACGAAAAGCTTTTAATTCTACCCTATCTAATAAGACTGTGTAAGTAGAACCCCCATACATGTAAAGAGAACTCTATACATGGGCGGACAAGGCCCCTGTACAGAGTTAGTAGTTGGGGGAAGAGAAAACTGGAGGGGCTGCCTTAGAACGCTTAACTTTATAGAAGCTGTTCTAGCAAAAGATGAGAGAGTCTCCAGTTTAGATTATAAGTAAAGGAGAGACCGAGGGATTTCGTTATAGAAGAGGGAAAAAGTTAAGTGTCATTGAAGAAAAGAAGGAATAAAGAAATAAGACATGTTACAAATATGAGATTGTGATCAGAGGAACCCAACGGAGAAGATAGGATAACAGCTTCAGCAGAATTGGGAGTAAGGAGAAGGTCGAGAATGTTGGGTGTATCTCCAAGACAGTCAGGGATACGGGTAGGGAGTTCTACCAGTTCCTCTAGGTTATGGAGTTTAGCAAAGTTGAAGGCTAGTTCATCAGGATGGTCAGTGAAGGAAAAGGAAACCCAAAGTTGGTGGTACACATTGAAATCTCCAAGGATGGAGATTTCCGTGAAGGGATGGAGAGACAGGATGTGCTCCACTTTGGAATTTAATAGTCAAAGAATTTACTATACATAGTAAGATGAGTTAGAAGATAGACAGCACAGGTAAATTTAGTTAGAGTGCCTTGTAAGTCGAAGCCAGATGGTGGAAAACTTGGAAGATTCAAAAGCGTGGGTACGAGAGCAAGTCAAATCATTGCACACATAAACATAACATCCAGCTATGGAAACGAAAACAAAGATAGAGAAAGTAGGATGAAACAGAAAAGGGGTTATCGTCAATTGCTTCAGACACCTGTGTATCGGTGATGAAAAGAAGATGAAGTTTAGTACAGGGGAGATGGTGTTTTATAGATTAAACAATAGATCTAAGACCACGTATTTTGCAGAAGTTAATGTAGAAAACATTGAGGGGAAGTCAAAATATCTATCTATCAGCAAAATTCGAATTGCCATTGCGATTCCATTTTCACTTCTAAAAACTATTTCTAAAGTATAGTTTTGTCGTTTATCGCCAAGCTCTTGAACTCGCATAGCCACTGGCCTGTGTGTGTGAAATATGCATGGGGGATATATGACCATTAATGAATTTCACCAAGGGAAATACACCCATGAACCAATAACGCAGGTTCATTATATCCACTGAGGCAGGTGTTGAAGGTATAGTGCGGAGGACGGAGACGCCCTGCATCATTCTCCGACTTGATAATCAATTCACGTCGCCTTAACAACGTACCCCTGAAGATCCCTCAGAGCACCCTCAGGAGCACGTGTACTCCTGGGTAAAAGATTCTGCTTCAGATAGACATGACATCCTTTGAAATATAAAGGAAGAACTTGATTACCAGAGAGAGGGGGGAGGGGTGTGGGAGGGGAAAAAGGGGGGGACATGTAGCCAAACAGATGGATGGATAAACACAATAACAAATAAAGTAAAGAAAAATAATAAGACATAGTGTAGACGGGTAAATGACACACACACACACACACACACACACACACACACACACACACACACACACACACACACACACACACACACACACACACACTTACTCTCATGGGCACTGGGGAACAACAGACCATGACCAATGCAGTGCCGATAACTAAATGTGTGTGTGTGTGTGTGTGTGTGTGTGTGTGTGTGTGTGTGTGTGTGTGTGTGTGTGTGTGCTACTGGATCTGAACACGTCTCTTCTTGGTGCCTGGTTACCCTCACTCCCGCATTATGTCTGTATATCGGCCACACATAATTCATGATTCTTGACCTGTACTTAGCAATGTTATGTTCTCTCATCAATACTTTCATTATCTATTTACCGGATTTGCAGATTCGTATGTGTGTTACTTTTTCCCATCAATATTGTGGAAAATTTCATGAAAAATAGTTAAGAAATCGAACTCTCTCTCTCTCTCTCTCTCTCTCTCTCTCTCTCTCTCTCTCTCTCTCTCTCTCTCTCTCTCTCTCTCTCTCTCTCTCTCTCTCTCTCTCTCTCTCTCTCCTGGTCTGTCTGCCAATCCACGTCATTTCATTCATCTACAAACCACCTACTCTTTGTACAGGATCATGTCACACTCAAGTCGTGCTCAGAGACACACGAGAGGATATCCGCTTTTCTGTGAATCACGTAAAAAGAGAGCAAGCTTTCTAACACACACACACACACACACACACACACACACACACACACACACACACACACACACACACACACACACACACACACACACACACACACCTTAATGTTAACATACGTGATCTTTGCACCAAGTCTCTTATTGTGACCAACACGATTCAGTCTGTTGCAACGTCCTCTCTGGAGTGATTCCTTGTCGCTATTGAAGAGGGTGATGATGAAAGACGGGAGAAAAAGGATAATTCGGTCTTTGCTAAGCAGTGTACTGAGTGTTGTCACCATAATTACGATCGCCATTACAGTCTCATAGTATCTGTGTCAGGTGGCGATGCAACAAAGGCTTGTTACTCCCCAAGATGTATGTTATTCCAAGGGAGGCAAAAACATAAGGAAATAATAGTGTTGCAAAATGGCTGGTTTCTAAACTTTATTGCTTCATCTAGTGCCTGTACCTCCATGCCTGTCGATCTGTCAATAATTTATTACCCTTCCTGCTTGATCTCTTGGGTAAGGCTTACAGAAAGAGCTCAATGTTGTCGTATATTAACCCTATCAGCTCCATGGACACTTCATAATCTCCACAAAATCACGTATCATTAAGAAAGGAGTGAATGGGGATAGAATGTCGATTGGTAAATGGTTAGGGATAACTTTTTTCTCGCCTTCACTAAAGAAAAATCTTCAGAGTTAATACAGTTTTATACTCGTAATAGTACCAGAAGTTAAAGTGAGCTAATAGTGAGATAAGTGACTGGGAAGGTGGTGTTGATATGCTTGGATAGAGAAGCACACCTCGGCTCTCTTGGTGAGATCGGGAGGGACACCACGCAGTCACTACCCGCCAAGACAGTAAGAAAAAAGCTTGAGGAAGACATGAATTGGATGAGTGGGCTATGTAGTGCTATAATTGGCTTCTGTCTGGCTTGTGTTTTGATTAGATTTAGATTTTTATTTTGGGTTTCTCTCCTTTCTATTATTGTTGTTGTTGTTAGTGGTGATAGTGTTGGAGTGATGATGGTGGTGGTTCTTCTTTCTCTTCTTTACTTTCTTCTTCATCATTTTTGTTTTCATCAAATAATAGAAAGAGAGAGGAAAACAGCGATTACATAAATAAAAGTAGGGGTATAGAGTTCACACACACACACACACACACACACACACACACACACACACACACACACACACACACACACACACACACACAAACACACACACGCAAAAACAAAACAAAATGAATGAATAGGCAGAAAAAAAAAAAAAAACGGCGGACACTCCCTTTCCTACCACCTTCCTCTCCCTTCCCTTCCCTTCCCCGCCGCACACGCAAAAGCAGCAAGCAAGACGGAGGTATATCGCCACGGCAGACAGTTTTAGCGGCCGCATGTTAGGTATACCGCCGAGGAAACACTGGCATCGGAGCATTGTGGCGCCAGAAAGCCGCGCCGGCTGCCTTTACCCTCGCTGCTTGGGGTCACTGAGCCGAAACACGGGGAGTTTGTAAAATGAATGGGTTTAAGCAGCAGGAATGGCTCGCTCTCATGGACAACACGAGGGGAGGACGACCGCTGCCAGTCTGGGTTAGGGTGGTTTTCTTCTCCAAGCGGCGGTGTCTGTGAACCGACAAATTAATTAAAATATCTTTTTTATTTTTATTTATTTACTTTTCGTTGGAAGGGAGGGAGAGTTGAGGAGAAAATGTTGTTCGTTAATGTTAGTATTGTGAAGGTTTGGTGTACTTGTGTTTGTTTTTATTGTTATTCTCTTTTCATATAATGATACACTTTACGGTAATTTTATTTTTGTAGGTATTTTTTAGCAGTGGTATTTTTGTAGCTATTTTTTAGCAGTGGTATTTTTTAGCAATGGTAAATTTCAATGAGTTGATGTGCGGAAAGACTATTGTTGTTGTTATTGTGGTTGCTATAGTTGTTGTTCCCACCTCAACACTAAAACAATAAAGAGACATGTTAGATACAAATTATAGCAGAAATAACGAAAAAGAAATATCAAGAACGATTCCCGCTATTGCTCAAGCTCGTACATTTTTTCCAAGCTGCGTTATTTTCACACTCCCACGTCATCTTTCCTGAAATGAACGGAAACGTCTAAAGAAGAGAATCACCGCTTGGAAAACTTTGAGACGGAGTACAAGTAAAGAGTCATCATTAATGCGTTTCCCCGAAAGCTACGCAGCTCATGAACCAACACATAACAGAAGGTGATGTAATTTGTGACTGGTCCATGTCCCCTCCTTCTCCCCCTCCCTCATCCTGCCCTACTTGTTTTGCCTGCTGGCGCTGCCTTATCCTCTCCCTCTGCCTGCCTTTCAGCCTCACACTTACTTTCAGTCTCACTCACACAATCTCCTGGCCACAAATTCCTTCTCCTTACCTTTCACTCTCACCTCTAATCTCCATTGCCATTCACTCTTCCCTTCGTCATGTCGCTGGTTTTGCTTCCCAGTCCGTCTCTCTCCACCCCCCCCCTCCTGGGCCACGATGCACCGAGCACTGCCAAGCATTCGTCCTCTCTCTGCCTTCGCGAGATAAAGTGAAGCCAAGAATTTTCTTCGTGCTGCTCAGGGATCGACGAGATTGTAGGTCCCCGTGCCCCTCGCGATTAACACCGTCCAATGTAAAAGTCTGCATAGCTTTAGAAGTGTTTTGCGTCATAGATAGTACGAGCTGCATGCTTCCTGTGTGTGTGTGTGTGTGTGTGTGTGTGTGTCGCCCCATGTGTCAGTCATACATCACATGTCTACTTGTATTTCTTAGATTTGAACAACACATGACACCTTTATTATCTCACTCGGTATTACTTGTTACACTAGGAAGTTATACGCAGAGATTACAGGAAGAAAAGAACGGAGGGAAGCTCTGGACTAAGAGAGAGAGAGAGAGAGAGAGAGAGAGAGAGAGAGAGAGAGAGAGAGAGAGAGAGAGAGAGAGAGAGAGAGAGAGAGAGAGAGAGAGAGAAAGGTTGTTGCACTGGATAGGTCGACGAACGAAGGGAGAGAGCAAAGACCGAGTGTGAAAGAAAGGGAGAGGAGATTAAGTAAAGAGCAGAGAAAGAGAGAGAGAGAGGGGGGAACGAGGAGAGAGACCACGCACAGAAGATAGACGGAGGGAGAATAGTAGCTGTTAAGAGGATGATGGAGGGATGAAGGGAGAGGAGAGAGGACGGAGGGAAGGGAAGGAGGGAAAGAGGTCAGCGTTGAACCTTGAGCTCTTAAAGTCACTTGTTAAGGGCGTGCCCACCAACTCGAGGGTGAATGGTCAAAGTGAGAGAGAGAGAGAGAGAGAGAGAGAGAGAGAGAGAGAGATTACACACACATACACACTCACTCACACACACACACACACACACACACACACACACACACACACACACACACACACACACACACACACACACACACACACACACATCCATCATCTTTCCCCCAACCTAAACGTCACAATTCAAAAACAGGCAATTCATATATACCAAAAAGGAAAAAGGGGAAAAAAAATCATCCAGAAAAATTCAAACATTTGTGGGAGAAAAACGCTAACCATCAGTCTGAAAAATTTACAGATGTCAAAAAGTTAAAACTGAAACTTAATAATAAAAATGTATTATTCATTTATAAGAGACACAAATTTGAGATACTGTGTTAATACACTGTGCTCTTCCCCCCCCCCCCCCACCCTCTCTTCCGCCCGGTGCCAGACTCAAGCCTATATTCTAAAACCCTTCCTATGCTCCATCTCTATTTTCAAATGGTTATAAGTGATGTGGAACGGATTTTCAAGGATATATATATATATATATATATATATA
>CM035204.1:20659692-20677647 GCA_020233015.1 Callinectes sapidus
AATAAAAGATGACAGAAAGAAAGAGAAAGAGCAGTTAATATGATTGAAGAAGTCTAAAGGAGAGGAAGGAGGAAAACAATGAACTCAAAGTATAACCTTAATAGCCATCTAATTAGCCACGAGATGAATGATAAGCTTTATGGAAGAGGTGATTTAGTAGAAACACTCGACCCTTAAGAGACTCCTTTTACTAAGAACAAGATGACGTGGAGCCTCAGGAGAAAAGGCGAAGGAGGAGGGAAAGAGAGGGAATGTGTGGGATGATAAAGAAGACAAGAAGAATGATAAATAAGATGATGACGAAATGAAGTAGGAAGAGAAGGATGAAAACAACGAGAAGAACGAGAATCAGTATGTCGAGGAGAAGAGGAACGGCGACAAGAAAGGTAAAAATGACGACAACAAGGAAGAGGAGGAAGAGAAGGAAGAAGAGGTGTTAATATATGAAACATGCTTACCCAACCCTCGCTATACGTGTCTACAATTCACTGGTAGAGCCGATCGTGTCTTACAGCACAAACTCTGAATTATTTTATCTGGGGGAAGCAAACAACAGAATGTCGTAAGGCGTTCACCACGGGGAATGAATGAACACTGAGCAAACTGGAGAAAAAAAAGCCGAATGATCTGACTGATGAAAGAATAAGATTAACAGAGACGTGTGTGTGGGTGTGGAGTGCAGATGTGGGTGTGTGAGATGCCCTGTGAATGAATGTGTACGCACTTCAATTTCTTTATCTCCTGTTTCCCAGAATTTTGTCGGATGGGAGAGGTCTTACAGCCACCGCTAAGCATCGATGGCGCAACCCCGGCCTGGGCAGCGCGGCGCCGGCAAGGGGGTAGGAGCTGGTAATATTTTCCTACTTCGCGCGTCACCTTATGCTCCCGCCGCCACCGCTTCTGTTGTTGTTTATAGCTCAGGTGGTGGCCATGACTGTAGTGAGTGGATGACGAATACAATTACCTGAAAAATATGCAATAGATACTGTATTGTTGTTGTTGTTGTTGTTGTTATTGTTGCTGTTGTTTGTTGTTGTTGTTGTTTTATTTATACAATCTGGGCTTTTTATGGGAATTTATGGGCTAAAGGAGACCACCTAATGGAGACCTATCTGAAAGCCCACTTCCTTGGGAACCGTTAGCCCAAGTGGACGCCCAATCTCTACTCAGACCGTTGTCAGTATTCGAACCTAATATGCGCTCGGGGATCCCAAGGCCCCCACAGCGCAAGCGGCTCTATTGTACTACGGATGTTGTTGTTCTTGTTGTTGTTGTTGCTGTTGTTGATGATGATGTTATTGTTGTTAATAAGAATAGTAATGATAATAAAGATAATAATAATAATAATAATAATAATAATAATAATAATAATAATAATAACAACAACAACAATAATAGTAATAACAATGAAAATAATGACAAAAAGGATGATAATAATAGCAACAATAATAATGATAATGATCATAATAATAATAATAATAATAATAATAATAATAATAATAATAAGAAGAAGAAGAAGAAGAAGAAGAAGAAGAAGAAGAAGCAGAATAGTAATAAAAGTAATAATAATAATGATAACAACAACAACAACAACAACAACAACAGCAGCTACTACTACTACTACTACTACTACTACTACTACTACTACTACTACTACTACTACTACTACTACTATTACTACTACTACTACTACTATTACTACATCAATACATGAGATAAAGCCACACTGACATAATTTCACACATCTCTTTCCTGTGTGTGTGTGTGTGTGTGTGTGTGTGTGTGTGCACTCCAAACGATTGAAGTTCTGTTGCTAGGCGTGAGCTTAAGCAAGATAATTTATCTCATGAATTGATGACTTAGCTAGTAGTAGTAGTGGTAGTAGTAGTAGTAGTAGTAGTAGTAGTAGTAGTAGTAGTAGTAGTAATAGGAGGAGGAGGAGGAGGAGGAGGAGGAGGAGGAGGAGTAATTGTTGTTGTTGTTGTAATAGAGGTAGTAATAAAGTTTTAACATTCTACATAATTTTAGTCATTCCCTAATCATGCCTGGCTAACTCTCTGTCTCTGTGTGTATGTATCTGTGTGTTCATGAGTTGCAAATGTCCATGGGTTTGCACTTGGCTCTTGTTTACATGCAGTGGGTGTCGAGCCCTGCATACAGCGGATGAGAAGGGAAGTGCCGGCCTCGCTTGGTGTAAGCTAACCTTGTGAATGGAACGTCACTGTTTATACGGTTGCATGAGCCGCCACTACCACCACCACCACCACCACCGTCACCGCCACTGCCGCCGCCACCACCACCACCACCGCTACTACTACCACCACCGCCACCGCCGCCACTACCACCTCCACCACTGCCACTTGTGCTGAGTCATACTCTGTGTGTGTGTGTGTGTGTGTGTGTGTGTGTGTGTGTGTGTGTGTGTGTGTGTGTGTGTGAATGCAATACCTATAATTTTAAGACTGTATATACATACATTTCTTAATTATTTTACCGATTTATTTTACTTCTCTCTCTCTCTCTCTCTCTCTCTCTCTCTCTCTCTCTCTCTCTCTCTCTCTCTCTCTCTCTCTCTCTCTCTCTCTCTCTCTCTCTCATACAGGTAACGAGCGAAGAGATAAGTTGCATAACGGCTATTTTTACTCCGCAAACATTCCCTACGTCATGGCGATACAGCGAGAATGTGAGTACGGGTGTCTGGTTACAATGTTTCTTTCCCCTTTCCCTGTCCTTCATTTACAGTCAGGATTACCGTCATGTCTCTACCTTGAATTAGGCTCCAAGTATCTCTCTCGCGGGGAATAGTTATGATTAGCAGTCTTTGGAATGCATTAAAATAGAAACGTCCTTGACACAGTAAACCGTATGCGCGTTACCATACAAGACGCGCTGCTGTGATGCGCATGGCTTACGATAACGACGCAGTTCTTTCTCAAATGTGAGTTGCCACGGAAACATCGGCCGTCACTTACTGCATCCTATAACAGCGTTCATGAGCGTCCATACTGCGCCTCTTCGTTTAGGACATAGGCGTTACTTTTCTTTACCTAGAACTGAGTGACTGCCTGCCCCCCCGCCCTTTGACGTCAGAAAACTTGTCCTCCAGCAGGGCCGCTCCCAGCATGACTCTCCGCTTCGGTAATCTTCCTCCTCTGTGTATATTTATGGAGCCTTGCGTCCGGCTGTCCACGGCTGTGTTGTGTGGTGTGCGCCGCCACGCAAGGTTTATGCAATGGGATTTCACATCCTTCCTGGAAAAGCATATCAACGAACACAAAAGTAGCAACGCTGGGATAAATAAAACTCCATGGCATGTTTGTTAATGACGCAAATGCCCTTTTTATGTCAGTTGCGTGTCAGTAATATAACACGTAATGCTGCTTTAACACTGAACTCTTTAGCGAAATTCATGACTCTTTGTCAGGCTGTGAGGGAACATACCATCCATGCCTTGTTGTCTCCTCGCGTGCCGAAGGGAGGTGCGCACCACCATGTGTTGGCGTTCTGTTCTGCTCAGCACATTCCTGCACCCGTGACGCTTGCAGCCAGCCCCACCAAAGTTTATAAACATTGCAACCCACTCTACTTCCCTCAGCTCCACGCAGGAATGTAAGGCATCTCAGCATTGATAACTACTATGTACTCATTGTGAACACTTACCAGGCAACGGAGACTCAAGACTTGCCTGCGTGGGTGTGTCGGGAAGATGGTCGGGATGCGCGGCGTTCAAGGTAGACAGCTAACGTCGCAAGCACAACACAGAGCAAAAAAAGAAGAGTTGTTGTGTACGGACTCCTTCGAGATTACGTCACAGCAAAAATGAGGCGAATGAAAGCACACTGCTGAGACCCCTGGAGGCTGCCTTGTGGTGGGATTAGGGTGGGGCATGGAGGTAGTCCTTCTAGTGGCTCCCCCACAGCACAAACAAAGCTGATTGTGTATATTACGGAAATTCTTGTGATATAAATAAACGCCACGTGTTCCGAGTAGCTTCTTTATTTATATTATATTTTGTGTGTGTGTGTGTGTGTGTGTGTGTGTGTGTGTGTGTGTGTGTGTTTTGTGAAGTATTAGTATCAGCTATAAATTGCGTATGCCAAGGGTCTCCTACTTTATGCTTCCTATTTATGTTATATGTTAATGACCTAATCAAACTTGTCAAAGAAAGTTGTGCACCGGAAGGCTTCCTCTCCTGGCTCTACTTACTAGTCTTCACGGATGACACACAGTCCTGTTAGCTACTTCCAGATCAAGCATGTCAAGAAAAACCAGAAACATTAAAATAACTTTGCAATTGTTAGGGTATGAAAATTGATGTTTCAAAGACCAGTTTCTTGGAATTTATAGTACTGAGAGATGAAGAACCGATGAAGGTGAGTGAATTAGTTATAAAGCAATGTAACCAATATATAATGTGAATCTTGAATTGATGCTGATTTGGTGCCTCTAAGTAAATTATACACTTTACGTATTAAACAATTAGTTGAGGCTAGAACAACTTGCAATATTATGTGTTATGTAGAATTTGGATACTCTCCACTAAAAGACCTTGTGCTAAGCAAAGAAAGTTTTTAAAAAACATGTGGCAAGAAAGAGTTCATATAAATGATGACCTCTTATTGCCTCAAATTTATCAAAGAGAGTAACTCATAAAAATGATATATTTTTTTAACGGTTCACGATATTTACACCTGCAGAAAAGGAAATGAAGAAGACCTACGGACATCTTTCACTCGATCTCGTCTCTCAGCACACTGGTTAACAGTTGAGATGGGAAGGTAAAATATGTTGGGGCGTGGCTGCCTGCGTGTAGAGGAGCGGCTGTGTCCCTGTGGACAGGTGCAGAGAGGTTCATGTAATCCAGCAGTGTCCCCTCTCACAGCACGCCCGAAACACATACATTTACTGCACTGCATGAACTATTCAGTGACTCTTTTGACAATACCAGTTTGTGTACTATTACTAGCTCCACCTTGAACTTATATATTCATAAATATTTTTGATGATGCGTATTTTAGTATTTAGTTTTATTATATTGATTCTAATTGGCGATTTTTTATCTTTTCTCTGTAATGAATACGAATTATGTGGTGCTGAATTAGGCTGGACCCATAAATCAATATTGTTGAATGATTATCACTGCTATGTGTCTATAAAACTATGAATGAGTGTGTGTGTGTGTGTGTGTGGTGTGTGTGTGTGTGTGTGTGTGTGTGTGTGTGTGTGTGTGTGTGTGTGTGTGTGTGTGTGTGTGTGTGTGTGTGGGTTGTGTGTGTGTGTGTGTGTGTGTGTGTGTGTGTGTGTGTGTGTGTGTGTGTGTGTGTGTGTGTGTGTGTGTGTGTGTGTGTGTGTGTGTGTGTGTGTGTGTGTAAAATCAAGAGAACAAAGTCGCATATCCTTATAACCCTCCAGAAGGAAACACATTAAGTATTCAGGCAACAGTCACGCTGATCTCCACGGCAACATTAGCTTGAAGAATAACACCATTGCTTTACACTAACACAATGAATGCTTAGTCACACTCTAGTCAGTAGTATACACGCCGTCCAGGTCCTATTCCCTCCTGGTCTGCTAAAAATAAACACCGCCACACAAGAATCCGTTCACTGCATACAGATGTGAAGTTAATGTGAGGCGAGGGTAACAAATCCAGATAAAATTGACAAAAGAAAATATATCTTGCACGAAATATGTGTGAAAGATCGATATTTGATATTTTAATTCACTCATATGGTGCCAAACTAGTTCTCTCTCTCTCTCTCTCTCTCTCTCTCTCTCTCTCTCTCTCTCTCTCTCTCTCTCTCTCTCTCTCTCTCTCTCTCTGAAAACAATAAGCAGATAAGCAAGTAAAACACAAAACACAGCTGATTTGCATGGTAAATAGATGCGTAAAACAAAGACAGGTTGGATAGACACTCACTCAAGGATCAGAGAGAAGGCGGCAATCACTTAGCTAAACAATTCCTAGTAGTCCTTCTAAAGCAAGTTGTTAGTAGTGAGACACGCCATTGTGGACAGGATCAACATACCCCACAAGATGCTTACGTCAAGGATTGTTGTTGAAAATGTAAAGAATGATAGTAACAGAAAGGCTTGTCTTCCTAAACGCTTTGATTTCTCATAAGGACGATTTCCAAACGTCACAGAGATAAAGGGTAAGGTTATCATTTGTGATTTTATTCTTTAAAGGTTTGGAACCCACGTCACTAATTTTCAACGCAGTATATCTTATAATCGCTTTGTTCTCTTACAAGGAAAATTTTAAAACGCTTACAGAGATTATTGATTAGGCTATCACAGGGTCTTTTTGTTTTGGTAGCATGGATATTTTTCAGACTAACACTGGAATCACGAATCACCCCTAAAAAACCAAAATAACCTCCATTAGTAGAGCTTTAGAATACTGTCCAAAGAAAAGTGAAAGACAAAGTATCGAAATTTTCCTGTTTGTCTTTTGTTTTCCCTTTTCATTGTTTTCGTTGCAAATGCAAGAATAAGTCAATAATAATTTTGTATCAGCACACCATTGAAGTTTTGAAGTTAGCATTGTGCCTTACAATGTTCTATTTTCTCTCCCGTGTTCCGGCGCCATATGACCCTGGCTGTTACGGCGCCTACTTCAAATCACTCACTCACTCACTCTCCCGTGTTTCTCTTAACGTGTGTGAGTGTACGGTACGTTAGAGATCCTTGATAGTTAAGAATCTTACTCCTCGAAGGTGGGACAGTTTTCATCCATCAGCCTTACCTATGCCTTTATTGTACAAGACGGAGCATGTGCTGTCTCCTCTTAAAGCAGACACGCTCCTCGTATAATAAAAACCTTTCGGCGCCGCAAGATCATGCTTACTATTACTAAATCTTCCTAATTGGCGGCTTAAACGTCATAACCAACCACAATGCCTCAGTTAGATGTCGTCACAGTGTTGCCTCCATAAGATCGTTTAATTAACCTCCGAACCACAGAACTATAAACATTTTTTACAAAGTGTATCAACGCACGCACAGATAACAGTAAGTATCTTGATTTAGAATACCAATTGGAATATGATAGCATCTTCCTGGCGTAATAAGATGAAAATAGCAATGGTAGCGAAGAGGAACGAGCAGGATGGTAAACCCTACCGAGCTGATTGTAGGACAGAAAGTAACAGGAAAAAAAGTAACGTAAAAAAGTAACGGAAAAAAAGAAACAGAGAAACAAAGTAACCTAACCTAACCTAACCGTTACTTTTTTTCCTGATACTTTCTTTCCGAGCACCTACCGAGCTATCCCAGACCAGCGTGGCCCCCTCGGCAGGGGCGGCGTGTGATTACAGGATCCGTAGTTTCTTTGATTTCTGTGTGATTTGTGCGTTGTGACCTGCTCTCGACTCCTGCCCCTGCTTGTCGATGGGGTGAGTGTTGCTTTGCCATGAGTACACAGGAAGGCATTGAGGCAGTGGTAAGAAGAGGAGATGTGAAGGGATACTATGCCTCCCGGTGTTGCTGTGTAAAGTCTGTTCCTCGCTATTCTGAAGTGCTGGGTTTTCTTGTTGTGAGTACTTTTTAAAATTAAAGCGATAACCATTAGTCTCATTCTCATGGGCGTTTTTTGTTACTAAAGGGGGGATTACTATAATTGTATAACTGTCACAGGTCATGGAATCCCCTTTGAAAGTCGTAATAGCCTAGCTTGTTAAAGGTAGCCTAGGTGGAGCTCACTAAAAATAATAACATGCTATTATCAATCAACTATGTTTTTAATATGTGTGGTAATTATGATCTGAATTACCTACACTTCCAATCACCATTACTAGAATTACAAACATCTTCCTGCTACACCACCACCGCTAAAATCACCACCATAAACTCTCATCCCGCCAACTAATGCATGTCCTCTCTATAACATTACCGTCTTTACTGCACTGAACTTTAGGTAATATTGACAGCGGTAGAGCGTTCTATTAAATGTTCGTTTAAGTGCCCAATTAAATACCACCTATACATCATTACCGTGCTTCTTTAACTTTATCACTGCCACTACCACCACCACCACCACCACTACCACTACTACTACTACCACCACCTCCACCACCCCACCACCACCACTATCGCTTCCACGCTTTACCACCCAACTATTCTTAATGACCATTACCGATTTGACTCGTTCTATCTTTCCTCTGTGTGTGTGTGTGTGTGTGTGTGTGTGTGTGTGTGTGTGTGTGTGTGTGTATGTGTGTTAACGAGCGTGTAGGTAGTTTAGTGCTAATCTGCTCACTCTCATGGCCCAGGATTGCAATAGAAGCACGTGTCTAAACCCTCTTACACACACTGGTTGAAAGAGTACACACACACACACACACACACACAGAGTACCTTCGTCGCACAGAATGCTCCTCTTCCAACCACCACTACCACCACCACACACTTTTACCACGACCACTACCACCACCACCACCACTTCTACGGAATCAACACCAGAAACGCCATCTGCACCAACGACACCACCACCGCTGCCACCACCAATATAGCGCTTCGTCTGAACTATCACGCGATTATAACATCCTCCTCTTCTCATCGCTACCCTTCACTCAATCATTATTCCTCTTCAATACCCGCCAATCCTCAGTCTCTCTCTTAGCCCTACTATGCGATACGCTATTATTTCACTAATACTCAGTCACAACTTCAGAAATCACTGTAACAATAAACAAAATGAGTTAACTGCGCACATTCTGGTTATGCCATGGGGGGTTACGTCCGCTACAGGAGGCGTGGGTACTGGTAGAGGTGCAAACAATCTTCCTATCCGGTTTCTGCGTATGTAAATCACGAGGAGGGTTCTGAAAACTGGTGCTGCGCGGGGTGAGGGAGGAGGAAGACGCTTGGAAGAGGGTAGTGAAAGAGGATGGAGGTACAGGGGGAGGCGGGGGAAGTACTGTGAGAACGTAGATAAAAGGGGGAGAGATATAGATAGCTAGTTGCTGGAACGGAGGGTAGGAGATAAAAAAGGAAGGGAATATGAAAGAGTGTGGGAGATTGGAAGGAGGAACTGATACAAGGGAAAGGAGAAACTGATGCAAGGGAACGGAGAGGTAAAAATGTATAGATAGGAGAAGTACACGAATGGAGGAACAGACAATAAGAAGGGAGGGGAAGAGGAGAGAAGGATTAGAGCATATGATAGAAAACAGAAATAAGCAATAGTAGGAAAAACTGAATTGAATCATAGAATGGTAGAGGAAAAGGAGAGATAAAATAATGAAAGGTGGAGGAAAGTAAGACAAGGAATAGACAACAGAAAGGAATGGGGAAGAGGAAAGGATTATGGTAAATAAAAGAACGCAAAAGTAAATGATAGGAGGAAAATCATGATTAGATTGCAGAATAGTAGAGGAACAGGAAAAATAAAAGAATGAAAGATGGAAGAAAGTAAGAGCAGGAATAAACAATAGGATGGAATTGGGTAGTGGAAAGAATTATGGTAAATGATAGAAAGCAGAAATTAATTATATTAAATTAAATCATAAAATAGTTGAAGGAAAGAGATGAAAGAATGAAAGATGGAGTAAAGTGAGAACAATCAATTAGAGAAAGAAAAGGAAAGAGGGAAGAATACGCTACAGGAGGAAGAAGAAGAAGAATGGGAACAGAAGCGAAAGTACAGCCAGCAGAGGATTCCCGGAATTAGGGATGATATATTCTACGAAGGGATTACATGGAAAGACGTCACGGGGGAGTGTATAAACATGTCGGCGCCGGGTAAACATGTGTTACTTCCCGTCAAACAAGGCAACCGTGGAAAAGGACGAAATGATTTGCACACTCGGACTACACGGGAAACTCGTCAAGCTTATTGCGCATTCTGAAGACATTGGGGCGCCTTGACTGGCTCCTCTTAACCACTTCAGTACAATGATGCATTTTCATATTGATTTTAGTTACTATTGGGTGATTTTACACAGCTTCAGAAACTTATGTAGGGATTAAAACAGTTAAGACTGGCTATTAATCTTCTGACCTCCACAGACAAATCCTAGTTTCAATAGAATCGTATTATCGTACCCAAACTCATGGTAAAAATGCGTCCCAGTACTGAAGGGGTTAGATGTTGTGGTGTGTGTTTTTGTTATTATCATTCATGCAATGTGGGCTAAAAGAGATCACCTAAGGAATGGGGTAGAGGAAAAAATTATGGTAAATGATAGAAAGCAGAAATAAATTATATCAGACTAAATTATAAAATAGTAGAGGAAAAGAGGAGATGAAAGAATGAAAGATGGAGTAAAGAAAGAACAGTCAATTAGAGAAAGAAAAGAAAAGAAGGAAGAATACGCTACGCTACTCTTATCTGAAAGCCCACTCATTTAGGAACCGTTACCCCGAGTGGATGCCCAACCTCCCCTCGCTCAGAGCGTGATCAGGATTGGAACCCCTGTGCTGAGGAATCTCTCGGGCCCCAAAGCGTACGTGGTTCCACTGTACCACGGCGAGTGTTTTGTGTTTTCAGGGGAGGCTTTTTTTTCCCTTTTATTAAGTTTCTTTCCCTCCTCCACCTCTTTTTCCTCTTTGTACTCCTCCTCCCATTTTAGTGCGGCGCCATATGACCTTATTGTGGTGGTGCTTAACCTCAATCACTGGCTCATGATTTTAGTGAATTTTGAACAAAATCGCTTCATCGTTAAGGGAGAGAAAAAGACTTCCTGAAAAGCGTATTAGAGGTAATTGCCATAGGAAGTTTTGAGTAATTTTGCTTTAGTCTCCCTTTTAACTTTTATTATACAAAATATGTCGAGTTTTTATCCTCATTTTACGACCTTATAGTGTATAACGGGTGTTTGCATTGAGCTGTGGTTGGCATTCTTAAACGTATCGGTGTGTGTGTGTGTGTGTGTGTGTGTGTGTGTGTGTGTGTCTGTGTGTGTGTGTGTGTGTGTGTGTGTGTGTGTGTGTGTGTGTGTGTGTGTGTGTGTCCTTGTGCCACATTTCGTTCGTGTATTCTTCCTTCATTGGCAGTATTTTTCCTTGTAACTCTCAGCTCTTCTTTCTAATTTTTCCCAGACTCCTTGCTTCAGATTTCTTCATCCTTTATCTTCTTGAAATTTCCCTTCTGTATTTTATCTTTTCCTCAAGTGTAGTGTTACTTTTCCTAGTTATCTAAGTGAGAGGATTTTCTAAGCCGGTCCCCCCCCCCCCCCATTCATACTATTTCCAAACGACGCATATAGATACGTCAGGTTGTCATATCACCCATTGAAACACAAATCACATATCAACCATAAAAGCACACTACATAGTTTATAATAAAAATACACTTCAGTTTATGGAATATTATCATTCGCTGAAAAACATCAAGAATTTTGAACGAGTTTATCTCCCGTTCTTAACTGCTATTTTTAACTCGTGGCGTATTATTGTGATGATAATGAGGATAAAAGACTTGTTGTGATAGTACGGGTGATAGTAGTGGTAGATAGTGATAGTGTGGCGATGGTAGTAGTAATAGTGGTAGTGGTTCTCATGATAAGTGCCCACAAACTCAACTCCTTGATGTAGCAGTTGTTTTTGGGAGGAACGAGCTTGAGATGAGATAAGGTATCACTTTTTGGCTTCAATATAACATCTGTGAATGGGAGAGATAAGGGACTGAGGGCCACGGGGCACCAGATAACAACGATGTCTTGTTTATCTAGTGTTGCTGAGCCGTTCATTTGTCCCGCCCTCCGAGTATGCGTCCTGTGTGGTTCTCACGGGATAGTGGGAGACAACGGGTGAAGAAGAAGGACGATAATAATGATAGGGGCTTGTGCTTGGGGGTTACTGAGCTCAAGCATTAGACAGGAGCACAAAACACAACCAACATACCTAGTTAGGGTAGGTCAGGCTATGCAGGGACCTTCCCAGGCCTCACCACTTAACTGGCGTGATGTTGTGGAGGTTAGTATGTGATGACTATTCTGTCTGATTAGATTAGGTTAGTGTGAGGATAACAGTCATTTGTTAGTTTGTATTTTTATAGTCGAATTAAGGTTAGATTTAATAAGAGAAATGTCAGGATGAGTCATGTTGCGTGTATCAGTATGGCAGGACCGGTACTGTTGCAGTACTCTGGAACAGGTTCTTGAATTACGTTAGCTTAAGCAGAGCAGTGGTTAGTTAAGGTGTAGGTCAGGTTAGGTTACATTATGGAGCAGACAAACCCTTGGTCGTGTAAGAAATTTTGAGTAGTGAGTTTTGAGCTGTGAGTTATGAATGTTAAAGAAGACTTGGTAAAATAATCACATCTGCACACTAAGTACTTATTAGGGATCAATTTAAGAAGCAAATGTTGATTAATAATGAGCCAGGATCTAACAGCGGAAAAAAGGAAGTAAACATACTAAGCCATGCGCCGTAGAATGGTGAAAGAAGGAATAAAATCGTGATACTTCAACATGTAATTAGTAAACAACAAAAAAGATGTAACAAACTGGTAGTAAAGTCATGATGATGAAAGCACATGATATGCATAATATTATTAACAACAATGCACGAACATGCAATATCACACTCTAGGAAAGTAAACTCATGAACAAAAAATAATGAGTAAGAGACTGAAAGTTACCCAACACCCAGACAATTACCAAGGCAAGAGAGACGTAGTAGTAGTAGTAGTAGTAGTAGTAATAGTAGTAGTAGTAGTAGTAGTTGTAGTAGTAGTAGTAAGCAGCAGCATCAACCTCAGTAAACACGTGGCGTATAAGTTAGTTTCGTTCAGCGTTTCATATCGGTACACACACACTCGAGTGGCCGATGCTTTGTGAATGAGCCACGCGGGATGAGGTCACATTGATTAAAGAGAGGAGGAAGTCAGGCAACGTGGCTTGGATACAGGGAGTGTGAGATGTGTATTGTCACTGGTGTCTATGTGAGCCATGTGGGTGTTTGCGTGTGCTGTGTGAGGGCTTTGTCAACACGTGGGCGCGCACACACACACACACACACACACACACACACACACACATGATAAATAAGGAAGTAGAAAACAACGAAACTACATTATACACACTCTCTCTCTCTCTCTCTCTCTCTCTCTCTCGCAAGCACACAAGCACACAACATCCCTCATCCTTCACTCTATTTATTCATTGCACACTTGTACTACACCACCACCACCACCACCACTACCACCAGTTACTCCACTATTCACTCCCTGCCTCCACTCCTGCTATCAACTTGTCCCTGTTACCACTCCTCTTCCTCCTCCTCCTCCTCCTCCTCCTCCTCCTCCTCCTCCTCCTCCTCCTCCTCCTCCTACCTCCAGCATAAACACATCACAAGCTTAATTTTCCTTATCAGCTCTCCAATAGGGTATTTCCTACGCCTGTCCAATGGGAGTGAGGGAGCGCAGGCGGGAGGTGGGCGGCAGTGGCGGGCTGGGGGCGTGTGTGAGGGAGGGACAGGAAGTGAGAGAAGCGAGGGGGTGGAGGGTGCCTTACTGTCCGATTCATTCATTACTCCGTTACATTCCATTCTCTCTCTCTCTCTCTCTCTCTCTCTCTCTCTCTCTCTCTCTCTCTCTCTCTCTCTCTCTCTCTCTCTCTCTTTCCTATTTTGTATCTATTTTATTCATTTATTTCTTATTTCATTCAGATTTCCCTTCATTTATTTAATGTTCCTATTCTCGTTAATATTTTTTTCCCCTTCGTCTTCCTGATTGTTTGTATGTTCTGGTGTGTTTTGGTTACCGCTTATCTGTTCCCGTGTGTGTGTGTGTGTGTGTGTGTGTGTGTGTGTGTGATTCTTTTTGCATCAACTTTTTTGCCTCATTGCTTTGCCTCATTCATTTGCATATCGTTTATTGGTGGAGGAGGAAGAGGAAAAAATGGAAGAGGAGGAGGATGAAGTGGGAATGATAATGATAATGAGGACCAGGCAGGAAAAGGAAAAGAAAAAATACAAGAGGAAGAACAAGAACAAAAACAAGAACAAGAAGGCGGAGGAGAAGTAGGAGAAGGAGGAGGAGGAAAAGAATCAGAACGTAAACGAAGAGTAGGAAGAAAAGTAAGGCAGAAAGATAAAGGTGGCAAAAGAAGAGTAGAGAAAAAATGTTAGATGACAAGATTAAAAAAAAGTACACGTGGGAGGAGGAGTAGAAAGAGGAAAAAGAGGTTGAGGAGGGAAAGAAACTTAATAAAAGGAAAAAATTGATACCATAAAACCTTTGGCGCTGTAAAGGGTTAATTTTGTTCTCTCTTGCTGCGAGCTAACTGGGTGTAGATGGGCAGAACAGAACGGGATAGAATTTTGCACTTCATCTCTCCCTCTGGCAAGCGAAGCGGTGGGGATAGGATAGAATAACCAGAGGAAGAAAAACCACGTGTCGTCTACTGTATGCAGAAACAGTTGCAAATTGAGGCTAAAAGAGGAGGGTAAGCAAAAAGAGGAAGAAAAAGTATTAGGACTACAAGGGAAATGGTTCTTGAATGTTGTGCACAGGATAGTTATTGAAAGAATAGAAGAAAAGAGAGCAAAAAAAAAAAAAATCGTAGAAAAAAAGCATTATAAAAAAAAGGAAAAGAGGAAGGAGAAGGAAAAGAAGAGGAGGAGGAAAACAGTATTAGGAATAGAAGGAAAATGGTTCTTAAACAATGTGTATAGGATACTTATTGAAAGAGTTGAGGAAAGGGAGCTAAAGGGATAAGAAAAGAACAGAAGAAAAGGATAGTAGGTGTGATTATGCAAGAAGGAGAAGAAACACTTTTGATATACTAAGTGGCCTTGAAGAGTTTAAGGTTCATTAGGAATTCCAGTTTCCCATGTCAGAAAGAGTAGTTTCATGAGGGGAATTCTAATGTTCACCTTGAGCTAGTAACCTCGTGGTGTGCAATGTGTCTTGGTCGAGTGATGGAAGATACACAACTCTTTCTGGGGAGAACAGACAGGTATCGTGCAGTGCCTGGGAATAACCTCCTTCACAGCCCTGGCTCTTATCACATGTCTGAACTTTGCAAGGTCAACCTCTAGTGTTATCGTCCGACAGCTTCAGTTTTAATGTATTTCTGATAAGATCCCATACCTTTTTTGTCTGCGTTCATATATAATAATACACATATACACGCAGTGAATTACTGTTTCACTTATTGTATCATTATTTCAACTGTAGTATTTTATGTATTGTATGCTGTATAGCGACGCAGGATTGTTATGCTCCTTGTGACAGAGATTGTGTTGTGTGTGTGGAGAGAAAAGAGGGTGCGCATGAGTGTGTCTGCTCCCACATCCTGTATCCAATGTTTACGTTCTTTCTCCATCCGTGCCCTGCCAAGAGATGGGTGTTGGTAAAGGTCCTTGTTTTATGTTACTGTCTCCTGGTCATGCCACGAGCGCATTCCAGGAAACTCGTGGGGGTCATGTTAAGTGCAAAGAGACTGGCGCCAGTTGGTGGTAGTGGTGGTGAGGAGGGGATTGGCTGGTGAAAGTTTTCTTAGAACCGCCACATAGAGATTAGTCGCTCATCAAGGGAGTCTTAATAAAGACGATTATCAGCAAAAGGGAAGAAAAATCACGTGCAAATACTGCTTAACTTGTCAGTGTCTGATTTCTTATCTCGAACAACTACATGCAAGTTTTTGGAGAGTTATTACTAATGTCTTGAATGATTATGCATGTTTAAAGAAAAAAATGGGTGTAGGAGGGGCAGGATTACTCTATTTTTCATGTAGTGTATCTACTGAAACAGATACTTCCTATATTTTGAATGTTTACAAAGGAAGAACATTATAATGAAAGGATTAACGGAAACTTGTGTTGTTTTCACTAATTTAAAAGTTGTGAGGATGTTTTTTCTTTGCTATGCTCACTATCTTTTTTTTTTTTTTTCATTTTGACTGGATGTTTGTATTCTTGTTTATACCCATGTCGTGTTATCTGTTTACATTGCTTCAGGATGTCAACACACACGCACACACACACACACACACACACACACACACACACACACACACACACACACACACACACACACAACTATCCTAACAAAACACACAGTGGAAGCAAGTTCAAGATGGAGTACTCGTCTTCTGTTTCGGCGGCGTGGGAAAAAATAATGAGCTAACACAAGAGGGAGGTTGTACGTGCGTGCGTGCGGGCGGTGCGCTCCACTGCAGCTGATTATCTTACAAGCAGTGCTCCTTCCCTCCCCGCAGTTCTCCCCCTAATGTCCTCTCGCTCACGACATCCACTCACTCCTGCCCAGTGTTCCCCGGTGGTTGCAGGAGTGAAGGATTGTATTGTGTAGGCTTCAGGATGATGTTGACGTATACTACACCTGGTACATATTAATTAACCAGTACCCACACTAAGCATCAATGTAATTAGCCTCTGTACTTATCCTAACAATCTCCACTCATCTCTTTGGCTTCCTGTGTTTATTGTAGTTGAAGGCAGTTAAAGTCTTTATCACTTCACTCCTTACCATATGCTCTCAATGTTCTCCAAACACTGCTTAGTCTCTCTGCACGGCCTCAGCAGTCTAAGTATATAGACTTACATGGCGTGGTGTGTATACTTTGCGTAGGAGTGGACCGTATGGTTTCCCACAGCATTCTGCTTGCATACGACACCCTGGTGGCGCCAAACCCACGCCTACACACCCTTGTAACGCAGCCCCGCCCTCTCCCAGGGACTCGCGTAGGCTCCCGTGTGTATTGCTGCAGCATCCTACACTGTCCTGTCCCTCGTCACCCCCCCCTCCTCCCCATTCCCCAAACACACCCGTCAAGTATAATTACAGACTTGTCGTCCACATGTTTCGGGTCCTGATTGCCGTGGACAGGGTGGGTACCCACTGTACTAAGTGGTATTATGCGCCGCGTCCTCCCGGTCTTTCACCCGCGTCACAGCACGCCACGCCAGGCACACTCAGTCCCGCCATCGTGTTCCTCCACTTTGTCCCTCCGTCGTGTGTTCGGCGTGCCCACCCGGCTCGTCTGAAGGCGTTGATTGATGCGGCTCCGCACTGGCTGCCACTCTACACTTTACTCTCATAACTCGGTCACGCACGCAATCATTCACCATCAGTCAGCGTGGGTGCTGCCTGTGTCGCGGCGGGCGTGGCGGGGACAAGATTCGGAGCAACACAGCCTCCCTCCACAGGTGTAGCTATTATCACCACCAATTAGCCCCTAACACCGTTCCAGAACGCCTCCGGAGGAAAAGAAGTGCAAAAAAGTATTTAAAGGTGGAAAATGTGTTGGGTGGTGGTGGTGGTGGTGGTGGTGGTGGCGGCGTTGGTGGTGGTGGGTGTAAGGAGGGCTTCGTGAACTGCATCCATTACTTGCACTGTTTTCTGCGGCCGATTATCATTAGCATAAAGACGTGTTAATGGGGCACAGTCACGCCGCCACGCCTTCACTTCATTCATCTGCCTTCATGCTACTGCTGCTGCTGCTGCTGCTTTCTTTCCTCCCTTATGTAACTTTTTATTTTCTTTTACTTTTCCATTTTTTTTAAAGTATATTGACTGACACTACAGTGTTTTTTTCTTTCGGTTTCTTTTTTCATGTTAGTAAATGTCCCTCCTAGAAAAAGTTTCACTTTCTTGGGCATCATTATCATTAACAAAAATGGGCATTAGTGAGATAAAGTTGCGTCTGAACTTCATTCATCTTGCATTTTTTTCCCCTCTCCTTTAGCATCCTTCATGTCTTACTTTAGATTAGATCAAGATTACGTAGCTGATTACAGAAGCCTTCTACTGCCCAACAACCCGCCTGTTGTTTGATCTTTTGCTTTACGTTTCTTTGTCTTTCTTTATTTTGTTATTCTAGACAAGTGTTTTGCTTTGCCCTTCTTTTCTTTCACGTATTTTCCTGTTTTATTTTCTCTGGCGAGGACGGCGCCGAATTGCCTTTGTGGTGCGGCGGTGCGGCGGTGCTGCGGCGCCGCCAAGTGTTGACAAGAACCCCTTGAGATGAACGTGAGGCGCGGCGG
>CM035204.1:20826068-20845862 GCA_020233015.1 Callinectes sapidus
GAGAGAGAGAGAGAGAGAGAGAGAGAGAGAGAGAGAGAGAGAGAGAGAGAGAGAGAGAGTGGGGGGGGGGGACACGCGCCGCGCCACCACAGCAGAACAAGTGGTGAGGATAAGGTGGCTGTAGATAAAGTGAAAGAAACAATTGCCTACATGGGGTTAGGGTAGCAGTAATTCCTGGATAAAGGGATTACATGGGAGTGGAGTGCGGCGTGCTGGAGGCGAGACAGGCACCACCACCACCATCACCACCGCCGAGGACGCAGTCAGACTTGTATACAATATTTAAAGGTGGGGTTAGAATCATCTCGCTTTCATTACACCCCTCAGGAGATCGAGAGCTGAGGGGTTGGGAAGGTTTGATGTTATTATTTCCTTTTCTCTGCACGGTGAGAGTTAAGGAAAGAGAGACAGAAAAAAAAAAAATCTTAAGCCTTTCTTATTCACAAACCACTCTTGACACATTTCCTTCTGTTCTATGGTCAGTTACGTGCATTACACTGTCTGCAAATTGGAAAAGCTATTGTTTCTTCTTTCATGTGTTTGCTGAGATTGTGTGCCGTTTCCTTAGTGTTGTGTTGCTGTGTACGCAGTGACAGCATTGAAGTAGTAAGGGCGAGAGTTTTGAATTAATGCCACGAGTTTTATGAACATCCTAGTTCTTTCTTCTCTTCTGATTTAAAGGAAGATGGCCACGGCGACAGTAATACAACAGCTCTCTTTTCTTGTTTCAAAAATAGGTCGGCCATTTTGTGTAGTTTTTTATATCAATGTCTCAGAATAGTTCGCTATAGCCGAATGAAAAAAAAAAAAAAAAAAAAAAAAAAAAAGAGAGAGAGAAACAGGAAATGATTTTAGTTTGCACAATTCATGAAAAACCTGCTTCAGTTTTTATGCCATAATAATAAAACAATACACCATAAGAATGAGAAATGAGAAAGTAAAACACATATAATTGCCTTCTCTTACAAGCCCGGCTAGCTCAGTCGGTAGAGCACGAGACTCTTAATCTCGGGGTCGTGGGTTCGAGCCCCACGTTGGGCGACTGTTTTCCAGAGTTGATGTCTGTGTCAGCTTTCTTTTGGAGCGTTGTTACCTTACAGCGGTGATGGTCGGGATGCTGATAAGAGTGCGGTCGTGAATACTGAGATGAAAAGCTTGTAAATATGCCCGATGGCTTTTATTTATTTATATTTCTACTTGTCTTTTGTCCCTCCTGTTAATCTCCCCCCCCCCCCCACTCTCTCTCTCTCTCTCTCTCTCTCTCTCTCTCTCTCTCTCTCTCTCTCTCTCTCTCTCTCTCTCTCAACCCCTTTTTGCTACTGCAGTGCATTATTCTAACATCTATAGCAAACGTCTTTTCGTTTTGGACAGAAAGTAAGAGTGGGAATTAAAAATCATCCTTCTTTCATGTCAATTTTTTTCTTTCTCTTCTTTACTAAACTCTCCCTCCCTCCCTCAAGGCCCTTCTCCCTTTCCCTCTCACTCCCCTTCTTCCTTCCCTATTCCGCCTCCTCTTCTTCCCTCTTCAAAGTCCCCTCTGACTTGCTTACCCCTTTAGCCTCTAGGCACCCTCTCTTAAAGGCTTCTCCCCCCCCCAACCCTCCTCTTTCATGCCCTGTAGCCCTCTTTCCCTCTTTCTCTCCACCCCCGCCTATTCTCTCTCTCTCTCTCTCTCTCTCTCTCTCTCTCTCTCTCTCTCTCTCTCTCTCTCTCTCTCTCTCTCTCTCTCTCTCCTCCAGGGTGTACTTTTTAAATTTTTCTCTCTCTTTCTTCCATTCTTCCTGCCTATTTTTTTTTTTTTTTTCCTCCCCTTCCTCCCCTCTGTTTCTCCGTTTCCCTCTTCATTGTGTCCAGTGTGTGGTGGTGGTCTATGGTGCTTTCTTTTTTTTCTTTTTTTCCTGTCGTTTTTGTACTTTTCTTTGGTGTGAGTGTGGGTGTAATTGTTGTGGAGTACAGAGCATCAAGCCGCTGCCATACACGTATACACACTCAGAGAAGATGAAAAAGAGGTTGGAAATGGAAAGTAAAGATAATTTTCAGTTTTTTTTTATTTTTTTTACCACGACAACGTTAAAGAAAATAAGGAAAAAAAGTGGGAGGAAAATGACTCAAAAGTAGGAAAACGTCTCAGATTCTCAATATCAGGCGAATAAAAAATAAAAAAAAATCATCTCGACATTTTTTTCCGATATACCGTAAATATCTCCAAATCTGATATCTTTTCCTTACTTCCTTATTCATGATCTACTTAACTGGCCCTATTAACATTTTTTTTTTCAATTTTCCCATAGCTTTAATGATATGCACTTTTATGCTGCACTTACCTAAACATCTATTAAGTGAATACCTGGAGGTTGCTGGCCTGAAAGGAAGAACAGCTTTCATCGCACAGTAATACGTTTTAATATGCATATGCGTAAACCATAATTACCTACCCTAACTGTACCGATAAAAGACTGTATGGGCCAACAAACATTGACATAAACGATAGTACCCTCCCCCCACACCCCCCCTCTCTCTCTCTCTCTCTCTCTGGTTATGGCGCACTCAACCTTTATTTACGCAACATATACCCGTCAAGCTGATAACTCTAACCTTCGTCCTTCTTGTCCACCGGTAACCCAATTGTGTGCATCCTGGTGCCGACTGTCCTTCCTCGTTCCTGCTTCCCCTCTAAAGATCAGAGGGAAAGGCAGAGTTGTGGGTTAAGGGGGTTGAAGGGTAAAGTGTGGGGAAGGTAAGGAAATGATGAAAACAGTCGCTTAATCGTCATTTCTTTTTCCTTTGGTGTAGATGCAAACTGTGTATCTAAGGTTCTCTCTCTCTCTCTCTCTCTCTCTCTCTCTCTCTCTCTCTCTCTCTCTCTCTCTCTCTCTCTCTCTCTCTTCCCTTGCCCTTGGTCTCGCCCATCCCCTCCCTTTCAGCCCCTCGCCTTGCCAGGATAAGTCCACAGCCACCCACCCTTACCATCCCTCTCCCACCCACGCACCCACACCCACCCACACCATTAGGCAGTCACACCCGGATTAGTTCGTTCCCTTAAGATCCTCAAACTACAAGGCACCCTATAAACGCCGCCATATCTCACAACTTTTTGTTTTAACAGTACCCTTGGTGCACGACACTGACCTTGTAGCGGTAGGTAGGAGCCATGCCACGCCCATCTAGCACCACCACCTCACCTTCAGTAGGGTGTGGCAGGGTGGTAGAGTAGTGGCGACTTGATGGCGGGAGGCACGGCAACTGTACAGGTAAAGCTTCTTGCATGAAATAAGCTGGTTTATGGGGGAACGGAATTGGTTTAGAGTTCTGCGCTGCAATTTTGAAGGCAAGAGTGAGTATAGTATGTGTACCTACAGGGAGGGGCCAGGGAGGTGGTGAAGGGTTGATGGGAGAGATGGAGAGGGAAGGTAGGGGCCAAGGAGGGATGGGACGTGAGGACGAGTGCACCAGACGCTCGGGGGAGGAAGCAGTCTAAATATAGCAGCGTTTTTTTCCTTTGTTGTTGGGAGAGACAGAAGGGAGGAACAGGACGTGATGTGCGCGGGGGAGTTGCAAAGGGGGACGGATGAAGGAGAAGAGAAGGAAAGAGGGGAAGGTATTATGTGGAGGAACGACTACAAAGAAAGATAGAAGGGGTGTGTCAAGGTGTTAACGCAGAAAAATGTCATATCCGTAACTTACCGTGAACAAAGTAAAAAATATAAATACCTTCCGTGGACACATCTTTTTAGTGCATGACGGAAACGATTTGGTGTCCATTTGTCATACTTTGCGATGTTCGGTGAGTGTTGAGTATGCTGCTGGGGAGAAGACTATGATAAAGTGACGAAGGAACACATAACTACTCTCAGTAGATCTGCTGGTGGTGACGAGATTGTTTGTGGTGAACTTATTCTAATACAAAGCGAGAGGTGTAGGATAGGACAAAGACTTCTTCCCATCCACTCTTCTGCCCTGTTATGAAAAAAAGTCAACACAGAAAAAAGTCTATTAGAAGGCGCCACGAGAACAAGGACGGAAGGGAGACACTCCTACGTAGGAAAAGGATGTAGAAAAAAATGTATATATAAAGAAGAAAGGAAGTTGTAATGACAGGAATAAGTGAATAGGGATCAGGTTGTTGACCTGGAGATATGTGGGAGTATGAGGAAACGTATTGGGGAGTTGTCTTTTACATGTACTTCAGTGTCAGATTACCGCTTTGTTTCCCTGAAAGGGCGAGACGGAACAAGAGAATAAATACAACACTTCATTGATTGGACTTCGAATCGCATCCAGACGTAAGGTTCGCCGAGTCATGGCCACTCATGCACGCGGTCAAGGTTCAGACCCTTGCCCCTCCCCCTTGTTTGATTTCCTGTGCTGGTGCTTGCTTCAGGTATTGACGCACCGTGATCGATGTTCAGTGAGCTTGCCAAGAGTGCAGACACCACTCACTGAGTAATGTCAAAGACAGACACAACAAGAACACAAACGAAGACCTCGGCCGTGAACCCAGTGCATCTGCCATGACGTAGAGAAGTACAAAAAGGCAAAAAGCTGAAGCATTTAGTAAGAAAACATGACTGAACTTCTCCCTTCGTCTTTTTTCTCTCCCTCTCTTTTTACTTCTTAGCAACAAAAGCAACTGGCGAGCAAAGCATTTGGGAAAACTTCAGCTGTAATCCCTATGGGTTTTATTTATTTATTATCTTTCCCCCACCTGGCAGCTGTTGCTGTGGGCGGCCGTCCGTCCCATCGCTGGAAGCACGAGGAAGGGGCGGAGGGCGGAGGGGGCGACGCAGACCACCTCCACCTCTCTCTCGTCTGAAACCACTACTTGGCATCGTGGTAGTGACTCATTTTCGCAGGATGGTAACCTTTTGTCCGGCGGATAATGTCCTCACTGCACACATTAGCCAATAGAGTCTCACGACGGCAAAACCCAGCCAATGAGAGCCCTTCTCTCCACTACCAGCCAATGACAGATGTTCCCGCCACGTCTGGTGCGGACTCCCACATATTACATTATTTTTATCATCTTCATTTACTGTTATCGTGTTGTTATCCTACCAGACGAGCTTTATTTATGCGGTATCGGTGCGACCACGAGGGCATGGGTGCTTTGGGCGAGCGGCGAGCGAGGGAGGCGTGGCAGGCAACGTGGCGGGGAGTGAGTGAGCGAGTGTGTTGGCGTGGCGGGTTCATCCGTCGACGAGACGTTGACCTTGACGAGGTAACGCCCGGCCGGCTCTGGGGTGAATCAACTCGGCTGCCAAAGTGTGGGGGAGATTTTCAGTCTAGTCCCCCTCTGTACATGAATACTTTATGGCGAACGAAGGTATCCGGGCAGCAGCAGCAGCACCCGCGGCTCCTCTCCCCTCGCCAATACACAGCCAAGCCCCCCAGCAACCCAGCAGGACTCTCAGGGGGTAAACTCCGTCACCCACGTCAGCCAGGCTGCGGTAATTTGACCTTGAGATATAAGGTTCCCTGTGCTTGTTCCATCCAGCTCTTTCCATCTTTCCTTTTCATAGCTGGCGGGTACCTTGCTTTCAGGTTAAGGAATATGATAGAAAATATGTAAAGAACAAACAACTAAATCAAATACTACAACCTCAGTTTCCCTCACTCCCCTTGACTGATCAAAAAAAGAAAAAAAAATCCCCTTTTCCTTCCCTTCTTCCATGGGTGAAGGAAGACTGTTCTGCGTGCGTCAGTCCCGCCCTCTCCTGGTAGGTACTTGCGTGCGCGGCTCAGGAGGGGAGTGTACCCTAGACGGACTCGCGCACTCCCTCCTCAGAATGAACCCGCATTGGAGTTCATGCGGTAAGAGCGCCCCCGCAGCCCCTCCACGTCCCGACCGCGGCCTCCCTCTCCTCGCCACGCACTGCCTGCCATGCATGTACTTGTGGGGCGCGGCGAGGCTCACCAAACCCCCCACACACACATCGCCTGCAATACACACATGTGCGTGGGGAACGTGCGGGGAGGAAACACATGTGAGTGGAGGATAGGATAGGGGAGAGGAAACGCATGTGTGTATAAGGACAGTGTAGAGGGCAAAGTCGAGGTCAAACAGCACTCTGCCGCGTGACTTTTGTACCTTCACGTTAGAGTAGATCGTGTATGTCTTTGCTACGTGCGTACGGGGCAATGAACGATGAATACAATACGTACACTATTCCCACAGACATGTGAAACTGTCAATACAACACGCACACACTTCCCCTATCACCCTATCCTTTGGGATTCAGTCACATTAGCAAATCATTCAAATCCTCCTGGGAATCTAACGCGGGGTGTCGAAGAGTACTCAGCGGATACTACAAGTGATCCCTGGCGGCGCTCACTCCAACCTTCCCTACGCCAAACCCAAACACGCGACGTCCTCCTCCTCCTCCTCCTATAGTCCCCCAGACGCAAGGAGGAGGAGGGAGGAAGGGAAGGGCAGGGTACGAACCGGTAATATTTACGCTGCCGGACCACGTGACGCCGGGACGACCCAACCCCGCTACACGGAACGTCTGGCGGAGGGGAGCGACCTGGCAACAGCGGTAAGCGTCCATGTGTGCTGCCTGTCCCCGAGCACAACACTTCCGTCCCCGCCGCTGACAGCCAGTCCTGTGCTGCGCCCTCGCCCTCGCCGCCCTCGAGGCCCCATGACAACAACAACACACACCACACACACACACACACACACACACGACTAAAGACTAATTTATATAAAAGTTGGTAATGAAGACAACATAACAATAAAGAATCAAAATCTATATACACCATAACTGCGCAAGCACACAAACAAAATCAGAATAACAATGCTGGCAACGTAACATGAACCATGGGTAACTCAAATAGAAGCTAACGAACTACTGCAGTCACGTTAGGATCTCCATCAAAACAAACACCCTCCACGAGATAACAGCGATAACACCCACATATCAGGCCGTGACAACCACCGGGGAATACCGAGGATGAGTCGAAGAGGCTGTGAGAGATACACGGAGGCATTCCTGGGTGTGGAGACGTGAAACGGGAGGTGCGGGTGGGTGGGGCTAAGTGTAGTAGTAGTGGTGGTGATTCACGGCCGTGTTAGGGTCAGTGACACCCGCCAGCCCGCCACAGAACAGCCCCAGCCAGGCAGAAGCCACGCGTCACGGCCAGCAGGTGCTCGCGAGGGGAAGGGAAGCAGGGGAGCTCTGTTCTGGTGTAGTAGAGGAGTCTGGGGATAATAGACTGAAAGCTGCCGCCACCACCATCGCAATCATCAATATTGTTATTTTCAGCAGTATCAGCATCAGTCAACAGAAGTCAGCGAGTGGTATTTGTTAAACCCTCGTCTTAAAGCTGTCTGAATCTTCGACAATCTATATTTGTTGTATTTCAACGCACCATTTAACTCCAGAAATTTAGAAAGCTGCTACTGTCTGTGGCTGTAAATGTGCTCGTCCTTACTTCCTCCTGTCTGTCTATCTGTCTGTCTGTCTGTCTGTCTGTCTGTCTGTCAGTGTCTGTCTAGCACTATCCTCCCCTCTCTCGTTCCCTACTGGCTTGCGTTACGTAATTAACTTTCTGTGTTTCTGTTTGCCTTTATTGTATAACTTTACATCGCAGGAAGCTTCTAACTGTTTTCCTCCTGTGGGATTTCTCGTTGCTCTTGGTTTTGCATTGTTGGTCGCATTTACACTGTTGGAGTCCTTTTCGTTGTATTCTTTGACGCTGTTGTCGTTGATCTTGTTTTGATAATTGTCGTTGTGGTCATTATCATCATTATTGAGGCGGTATTTTATTTAATATATATATATATTTTTTTGCCAAAATTTTTTCGTCTATCATTACTTTTCCCTGGTCGCTGTTCCTTTTGTCGTCGGTATCAGTGCTGTCGTCACGATCGTCACAAAAACAGGTGTAGCACTTTTCTCCGCATGATTTCCTGCGCTGGTGTGTGTGTGTGTGTGTGTGTGTCTTTCCTTTTTTTCCTCCACCTCGCTACCCAGAGTTGATTTTTTGTTTTTTTTCTTCACACTTTCTCTTAACTTCCAGTAGAGGAGAAGTTGCAGTCAGACAAGAGAGAGAGAGAGAGAGAGAGAGAGAGAGAGAGAGAGAGAGAGAGAGAGAGAGAGAGAGAGACCTTTACCTACATACGTTTAGATAACATTTCATTTTTATCACATATATCTACAAAGTAGTTAAAATTGCACTGAAAAAGCCAAAATCCCCCCTCCCCCCCAAAATGCATATGAATAAATGAAAAAAAAAAAAAAATCAGGGATATAGAAGCCACCACACGTCATAAAATATAATTTCATTCTATGCGTATTAGAAAAAGTAAAGTGAGGAGAGAGAGAGAGAGAGAGAGAGAGAGAGAGAGAGAGAGAGAGAGAGAGAGAGAGAGAGAGAGAGAGAGAGAGAGAGAGAGAGAGAGAGAGAGAGAGAGAGAGAGAGAGAATGGAAACGAAAGTTGGAGACGGAGGGGAAGATGGGGGGGGGAGGGGGAGTAAGGGTAAGGAACGAAAGAACGCAAGGAAAAAGAAGTTGGGGAGACACGAGGGAAAGAAAAATGAGAAAGAGGAAGAGGAAGAAGCAGGGAGATAGGGGGAAGGGAACGAAAAGGGATGGGATATTAGGACGCGAAGATGGAAGAGAAGGGTACGAGATGAGTGAATGTGGAGGAAGGGACGGGAAGAAGAGGTGGGGGAGGAGGAAGAGGGAGCGACAGGAAGAGGAGGAGGTTACGAGCGAGTGAATGGAAGGGGATGGGCCGGAAGAAGGGGGCGGTGCGAGGAGAGGTGTTACTAACCGAGCCAGATAAGAAGGGGAACATCGTGTACTAAAGAGCAAACGAGAAAAAAATAGAAAAAAAGAAAGAAAAAAAAGGTATCTTTACAGCAACTACTAGGGAAGGAAGCGTGATCAGAATACGTCTTGACAGACAAACTAGGAGAATTAGAGTTCAATAACAAAACATTTTGACAACTGATAGAGCAGAAGGCATGACCTGAGCACATCATAACCCAGACGAAGAAAAGGTGGACAATTATAGACTGGTCACGTAAAAGATGGTAATTTAAAAATTGTCACATAGAACCAAAAGGATAAACGGAGGATCATACAGTGAAGTTGTTGTTTTTTCCGTATGTGTAGGACAGAAAGCCAGCTAAGGGTAAAATAAAGTGATAAAAAGGTCCACTGATGTGCCAGTCCCTAAACGGATATTTAAAGAAGTGATTTTTTTATCCAATTTTTATTTTGCATGAAGGATGTACGTATGTGGAGTTAAGTGCATGTAGTTTGTTGAGATAACATTAAATTTGAACACGCAAACATAACTGAGTGAAACAGGATGACGTAATGAAATGATGATGATGATGATGATGTTGATGATGATGACAATGATGATAGTGATGATGATATGAGTGAAAGGGGATGGATAGATGCTAAAGCTATACTATTTCATTCTTTATTAATTAATGAAATGACATTGTTTGTGGAAAAAAGGGGGGAAATGTTAAGAGTGATTGTGTAGTAGCTTGGTAACTACTTTCTATGTCATATCATCACCATCATTATTATCATCACCCTTCCTCGTCATTATCATCAACATCAACAACAACAATAACTCCAGCAACATAACCCACACTAATACAGTACAAAATATCCTCACTTTCCTCCTTCGTTCATCTCACACACCCGTTTCTTTCCCAGAAATCATAATATGTCATCAAAACAACAAAATGTAATATATACAAACCACCCCACTCATATCCTTTCTTATTACTGACCACTTACTAAACGCGAATGTTGTATATTTTCCACTCAGTACCAAAATGATGGATTTCAGCGACACATGAACCAACATCCCTCCACGATCAGAAGTTTTCGTCTCAGTCACGTGGCATGCAAGTTCCCAAGGACAATAGGTACGTTACACTGTGTGGCTGTTACCTAGGAAGAGAGAAGAGGAGGAGGAGGAGGAGGATATCAGGGTGAGAATGATACAATGGCTGTAGTAAAGAAGTTTATAAGGGCATGCTAATAAAGAAGGAAGAAGAAAGAGCAGAGGAGGAGAAAGAATAAAGTGAATGAAGGTAGGGTGATAAAATGGAAGAGAGAAGAAAGATCGGGGGGGTGTAAAAGAAAAAAAGAGGAAGAGAAAGACGGAGAACAAAATAAATGAATAAATAAATAAAAATAAAAATAATATTAATAAAAGAAAGACACGAAAAATCAGGGGAGCGTAACGAATGATAAGGAAGACCAAGGTGGAAAGTACTGATAGGAAGATTGACACGCAGAAGGAACAGGATGGCGAGGAAAGAGTACGTTACTAAAAAAAAGATGAAGAAAAGACATAAAACAAGTAAAGAGGAGGTTAACTCAAAAACTTCACCCTATAATGCGTACAAAGAGTCATTTCATACATTATACAACTATAAAAAACACACAAGATAAGGATGATAAAAGGGATGTGTTTGTTATGAGTACGAAGATGGTGGCTATAGAGAACATGACTCGTAAGAGCAATAACGAGGAGCGAATGGGGGTGGTAAGTGGGTAGAATGAGATTACACCATGATGAGGTTACGTGACAGTGGAAGGGCGCGGCGCTTGGAGGTGATAGGGTACACCACCTGCAGGATGTGAGGGTACGAGGGAGGAGTAGGATATGTGCCGCAGTGGTGCAGGACAAAGGCATCAGTGGGCGGGCAAGGACAAGAGTGCAAGAGAGAAAAAAAATAAAGCTGAAGAGAATTGTTACAGTACGCAGTCGGCTGGAGTGCAATGGTTGAGTAAATTTTGAAATGCAAATGTGCGTGCGACGTTTATTCCATATGTATGTACTAGGAGGTACGTGCGGGAACTGCAGAGTGATGGGGAAACAGCACGCTTCTTCAGTCACGTCCGGAGAAATGACGTGTACTACGAATGTTTTGGGGACGGTTGAAAATTGGGAAGTCTCCCAGAAAAAAAAGTTAAAAAATAAGTGGATAAACAAGTAGGTAAATAATCGATGTAGAAGAAACGTTTCGTAAATATGCTCGGTAAGACAAGATAATGTATTTCGATATAGTTCAAACTCACTATGAAGTCTAATTTCATTCCGGGGCTAATTGATGTTCATTGATTGTCAGCGTTCTAGAAGGCATTCAGAGGCTGTGACCTGACAGCACACATTCTTGTTTCATCTTGTTGCTGCTATATTACATTGACATAATTATACATACATTATCAAACACGCGCATATTAATTATCCAGTATTAGGCAAATATCATGACATTGCCTTTTATTCATTTATGCTAAACGTTACGATCCTTCTTGATTGAATAATTGTATAGTTCATGGTTTCATCGGGTCATTGTATGGGCTATCATCAATGTAACTCATATTTCTATTAATTTTATTTCATGGTTTTTTTTTTACGAATGAAAAATATACATCACCTATATCAAAATATCATTATTGTCTAATTGGGAGAACGTCCGTGAAGAAGGAAAAGGAAGAAAGAAGAAAGGAAAGTATAAAGGAAGAAGAAAAGTAATTGTTAATGTTATAAATGAGGAAGGTTTATAATTTGCAGGTTAATAAGATAAAAAAAATCTACTACTATTACTACTACTTCTACTACTACTACTACTACTACTACTACTACTACTACTACTACTACTACTACTACTACTACTACTACTACTACTACTACTACTACTACTAACTCTTAGTAACCAAGTAACAAATTATTTCTTTTTTCCACTATTTTGTACTTAAAACTTTATTAGACCAAAATTTTTCTTTTTTTCATTTCCCCTTTTCCGTAATTTATGCGTGTGGAACTTCAAAGGAAAAATCAACACATCTTTTTTAATCATAAGTTTTTTCCCTTGGTCTTATCTTTTATGTTAGACGTTACTGCACTACTTATTTACGTATAAAACACACCAATTCCCTCCCCTCTCTCCGATTTCCATATATTTTTCTCCCCATAACGTAGACTATTCTGAATATCAACATCACCATTTTTTTCGCTCTTCTCGACCCCTACCCTCTTCTCTCGTCACCCCTCGCGCTGCCTCTTCATCGTATCTTCCAAGAGCACCCTCCTCCCGCCTCTGCAAGCCCCGCCACACCAGACAAGACAAGGCAGGGCAGGGCAGGGCTGTGTAAAGGAAGCAGGTGAAAGGTGAAGGGCGGTCGGGAAATAGGGTTCGAGCAAAAAAGAAAAAAAAGAACATAAAAAGGGGGAAAAAATGGTTCCCGGGGCGCAGAGAGGCTTGGTACGAATGTGGTTGTAGCTCCGAAACTTCCACAGTGGCTTTATGTTTTCCGATAGGTAATGTTGGTATGAATGTGTCCTTGTTGTATTTGCTTATATTGCCGTTCTTTTTTTCTGAAGGAATATAGCTAAGAGAATATTAGATAAAAAAGAGCGCTGGAAATTCAGTGCTTTTTAAAAAATGTACCACCAAAATTAGGTTAAGAGGAAAAATTTGGTCATAAGGTGGTTGCGTGTTTTATCCACGTACTCAAACTGGACATTTAACACACATATGGGTATGGTACTTTGATTTTCAAGGATGTTCTTGTTTAAACCTCTCTCTCTCTCTCTCTCTCTCTCTCTCTCTCTCTCTCTCTCTCTCTCTCTCTCTCTCTCTCTCTCTCTCTCTCTCTCTCTCTCTCTCTCTCTCTGGCGCGCGTGCTGTGTGTGTGTGTGTGTGTGTGTGTGTGTGTTCCATTAAGCTCTTTGTATCCCTCTAATATCTTCATTGATTTTGTTATACTTATAGAAGCATAAATGGGTAGGTCTACAAGCAACATTGAATACATAACTTACTGAGGAGTAAATTTCGATAAAAAGAAACAAAATTCTAGTCTAATTAACGGAACGTGAATGAATACGACAGCACAAAATAAACAGTGTGTACATGATTATGAAGAGATCATACAGTTATCGAGCAATACGAAATGAATTGTTCATTGAGGTTCAAATGTACGTAAACTAGAGCAAGACAACATTTCAGTCTAATTAACCAACACTGAAAAATGTGCTCACCGTTTCATATGCACAGAAAACAAAAAAGTCACATACATATAATCGATTCTTTCAAGGCTAAATCTAGACTGAAGAGACCCAGTGACACAATAAAAACCATAATTACCTGTCTCTTATTGCAGGCAGTGGACTGATGATAACTCACTCCCTTGCCTTAGTGGCGTAAGCTTCAGATGATGCAATGGCAGTCGCGTGTCAGGTGCACTTATAGAACATGAAGACAAAAAACGAGCGCAGGACATTTTATGAATATTTCTCTCTTAATTGTCTTTCCCTGTCATGGTATTTACCTGGAGCGTACCTTCGTCATCTGTGCAAATCCATAGGCTCTGTGCTGAGTGTTTGGAGAAGGAATAACGCAGCGAGGGGTTGCAGGGTACGCACGCCGCTGTTCCATATAGAGCAAGAGCGCCTCTGGTGGAGGCAGCCTTAAACACGCCACATTAATTCTCAACAACAAGAGTTAATTGTTTTGGGCACAGTGTTGAGTTAGGGAGCTTGTGCTGTTACATAATTTCATTGAGAACGCTGTCGCTACTGCTGCTGCTGCTGCTGCTGCTGCTGCTGCTGCTGCTGCTGCTGCTGCTGCTATTACTACTACTACTACTACTACTACTACTACTACTACTACTACTACTACTACTACTACTACTACTACTACTACTGCTCCTATTAGTACTGCTGCTGCTGCTGCTGCTGCTGCTGCTGCTGCTGCTGCTGCTGCTATTACTACTACTACAACTACTACTACTACTACTACTACTACTACTACTACTACTACTACTACTACTACTGTAACGACCACAATTACCACCACACCCGACCCTTGCCATCACCATCTCTTGACGGCATTTAATTAATTGCCTATTTGACTCTTCGTTGCATAAAGAGAACAACTTTCCTTCTGCGTCATATCGTGTGTTACATAACCCAACTATTATAGGGTGGCTGTATTTGTCCCTCTGTTGCTATCGATGCCCCAACTGCGCGTTACGGGTCTTGCCTCGTGAGTGGCTATTTTAAAGTCCGTGTGAAGTCGAATGTTTATTGGGAAGTAGTGCATAAGTCTTGCGTTATTTATGAGGCCCCAAAATACGGAGGTGGACTTTGTTGCTGATTGTTTGAGGCTCTCGTGTACTTTCTCAACCCTTTCTACGTCTTGTGTTCAATGACTCCAACTTGCTTTAATGGAGGTTAATGAACTTTTCAAGGCTATTTTCATGAATCCACCAATAACTGAAAGAGGGTTGTGCACTACATTAGGGAAAACACGCATGAGTATCTAACTAATCATCTTTGTAGTTTTTTTTAAATCGCACTCTCGGGAAGTTTGGCGTCTCATTGTCACTAATTTTAATATGTGTTAGAGAAAGGTTGGTTTTTTCTTCTAATTGTACTTTCACTAACTTATTGATGGTTTAAGACGAATTCTGCGCTGTCATTGGGGAAAACACCCATGGAAACTCGCTTAGTCACTCATGAAACTTTTAAAAACGAAATCTATTAAATATTTCACTGTCTCATCTTGACTAATTTTAAGAAGCCACAGTGAAAGTTATTGTATTTATTTTAAGATGTCCTAGAAAATCATATGAATAGTTTGAGGCATCGTAATCCTCTCTGTGGTCTTTGAAAGTAATCTAAAAGAGTAACCCAAAATACTTCCCAACAACGATATCGAGTCTCTTCCAGGGTAATTACTCACCCTGTCTTCACACTTGTCAGGTTACGTGGCGGCTCTCATTAACATCCCCTCGTGTAATTGAGGTGCTTATTGCTTCAACTCCTCCCCTCTTACTTACGGAGGATGATATGCATTAGTAATGGTAGCGATATTTTATGCAGGGGGGTACTTTGACAAATAGTCTTGTGTGTTGATATTCTCATTCTGACAAAGGGAAATTTACGTGTGTGTTGTGGGTGGGTGATATCAGTGTGTCTCTGTGGTGTGCACGTCCTGTAGTGATGTTATGGTTGTATTCTAAGTGTTATAGGTGGTGTAATATTGTTGCTACTACTAGTACAGCAACAACGGCAGCAACAGGAACAGCAACAACAGCAACAACTACTATCACTACTACAACTACTACTACTACTACTACTACTACTACTACTACTACTACTACTACTACTACTACTACTACTACTACTACTACTACTATAATGATAATGCTAATAATAATGATGATGATGAAAATAATGATAATGATAAGAATGATAAGAATGATGATGATGATGATGATGACAATAATAATAATAATAATAATAATAATAATAATAATAATAATAATAATAATAATAATAATAATAATAATAATAATAATGATAATAATGATAATAATATAAAAAAAATGTCACTATTATAATAATGAAAAATACAAAATGTATCCACATAATGAGACGGTAAACCATTCTCATTTAAATTTCGACAACGAGGCAAAAATAATTCAACTAATTAGCTCATTATTCAAGGTATAGATAAATAAGCATATAAAAACAAAAACTACCAATTTTGAAACTCAGTAGTGTGCCATGCTGTTAGTAATACCAGTGAACGGAAGCACCAAATAATATCATAACAAATACTTTATGGATCCATGTGTTACGTTTTATAGGAATACTGTCAGGATATCAATGAAGTAATACACTATAGCGTGCATCCCTTCACTAAGCGTGTCCAGCGTGTATCCAGTGACCTCTACCTGACACTGTGACATGGGTGGGGACGACGCGATGAACAGGTGGCAGAGTGAGGGATCAAATAAAAACACATATACATAAGTGAAGCTGCAAGAAGCCATCAGGTCTACACGTGGCAGTGCCTGTGGAAATGCATCGAGTGCTAATTTAGGGATGCTGAAAGAAGGCAGAACTTCAAGGGAAATAACATGAAGGGAAAAATGAACATGGGTTTTGAGGTTTTGTTGGATTGTTCCGGAAGCTTGTGAGTCTTTTAGCAGAAAGACAAATGGACATTGAGAGAGGCCTTTGTCTTTGTAGAATTATGGAGGTTGATAAAGGTGGTGGTGGTGGTGGTGGTAGTAGTGGTGGTGGTGGTGGTGGTGGAAGTGGTGGGTGGTGGTGGTGGGGGAAGTGGTGGTAGTGGTGGTGGTGGTGGTGGTGGTGGTGGTGGTGGTGGTGGTGGTGGTGGTGGTGGTAGTGATGATAATGATGATGTTGATATGCTATTCTTGAAACCTCGACTCTCCTGGTAAGAATTTTAGGATTAATACGTCATAACTCAAGAAATGGTCTATAAGAACTGTACAGACTCCATAAGAATCTACTGAACGTAATGAATAGATTTTTGAACTTGTAGTGTGAAAAATAAAATTTGTATAATTTTTATATATGCGAGGGTTGATTTATCGTTTTTAGCGTAGCATGGCAGCGTCCAACAAGCGATTCCTTCGTGAGATTGAACCTTATCGGGAACTATCGCGGTGCAGACAGTGGATATCAATTCCGTGGATATCTAGTTACATGGGCTCGGAAATCAATTATCTTCTTGAAGTTCTACCTGTCTAACTGACAGCCCCCGCGGTGGAGCCCAAAGAGGATGTCCGCAAACTTCCCAGCAGCATGGAACACGTTGATCGATCCCGCCACGAGCTGTCTGAAGTATGAAGAGGGGCAACACTGAAATGCAAGTTTCCGTTGTAGTTACCCGAAGGTACGGGAATCAACTTGTGGCTACTGGTGATCTGTTTTCAGGCATGCAAAGGCAATGTGTAACACTCTATATGTACATCTGAAATTGATTAACTTCTGTACACCTGGAATTCACTAACTACTACAATCCAGAAGATTAGCCCGACGAGGGGAAAAAAAGATGAGAATGCCTTTTACTTTAACGGTCTCTAAGAAAAAGAACAATATACCTAAGATGGAACACAATTTGCTCTCACAAGTACGCTGAAGAATCGCACATAGTCAGAGAAATGGCAAAGCGCCCAGCAACAACCACCCTTCACCATATAACGTGCAGTGTGCTGGAGCGACCAAACTGTCTCGATGACGAGTTAAAAAAAGACACCCATATCGAACGCCGCCGTCGCTGTCGGTATCGGACACTTCAAGGACCCGTCCAACATGTCTCTTCTGTCTACCCCATACATACAGCAACACCTTGACGTGGAAGATGTAGGCTCTTTGTATCGGCGACGTGGGGGACCCAGCGACCACTCATGATGATGAAAGGAGGGAGATAACTTGCAGCAGATGACAGGTCGCGATGGGACGAGAATGAGAGTAGACAGAGTACTACGGAATATATGGAAACACCTGAAGCTCACAAATTAGAGACGACAAGAGAGAGAGAGTGAGAGCGAAGGTATAATAGGCCTGACGGACGTGGGAGTGAAGTGATGCTCGGGGATCGCTAAAGAGAAGGGATGGATGGAAATTAGAGGGAGGTGGAAAGGAACAAGAGAATAAGGAGAGTGAAGGTAATATGACTGGCAGACGGTGAGAGTTAAGAGATGAGGATAGCAAAAAAGGAGGGAGGTAGAGACAGAAAGGAAGGAGGATAATTACAAAGGAAAAGCTATGAAGGAAGAAAAGAGATGAAAAGAGAGTAAAGGTAATATGAAGGAAATAGGGAAGTCACAGAGAAAGATGAAAAGGAACAAGGGGAGGAGTAGAGTAGATGAGGGGAATGAATGGATAGGGAGAAAGAAAAAGGAAGGGAGAACAACACAGGCCCCGTAAACCAACAAAATGAGAGGAGGGAACGTAGAAAGCAAATATATATTAACAAGAAGTGCGTAAGGTAACTGATAATTACTATTAGCTTAAGTTTTATGTTTCATTAGCATTAATAACAGAAGTCGTAGTAATAGAAGTAGTAGAAGCAGCAGCAGTAGCAATCCCAGCAGCAGCAGGAGCAGCAGCAGCAGCAGCAGCAGCAGCAGCAGCAGCAGCAGCAGCAGCAGCAGCAGCAGCAGCAGCAGCAGTAGTAGTAGTAGTAGTAGTAGTAGTAGTAGTAGTTGTAGTAGTAGTAGTAGAAGTAGTAGTAGTAGTAGTAGTAGTAGTAGTAGAAGTAGTAGTAGTAGTAGTAGTAGTAGTAGTAGTAGTAGTAGTAGTAGTAGTAGTAGTAGTAGTAGTAGAAGTGATAAAAGTAATAGTAGTAACGTGCTTTTCTTACATCACTGTGATAGTCTTTCCCTCATTGTCTGCTAAGAATTTATTCCCTATGTAATTTATGAAGCGAATTTAAGATGCAAAATTTAAGACAGAGAAATATAAAGGACAGTTGGTAAGAGTACATATGCAATTTCATTATTGACCAGTGATAGCAACATTAATAGCGGTGGTGGTAGTGATAGCAGTCAGTACCGCCATTTAATTTCAGTACTTATTTCACAGAGCGTATACCAAGTAGATCAGATGATTAGATATCCAATATTCGATACTTCCAAGTGTTCGATTGCAATGGTACAAACATTAAACATAATATAAGACACTTGTAACAATTTCGGGAATCACACACACACACACACACACACACACACACACACACACACACACACTGTACCCAGTATATTCAAAATACATAAGTATTCACATCTATCTATCTATCTATCTATCTATCTATCTATCTATCTATCTATCTATCTATCTATCTATCTATATATATATATATATTACATACAGCACAGACTTTAGTGTGAAGCGATTAGATTCTTTTGTCTATATCAACATTTCTTTTTCGTGCAGCTTTTTCCATATTCAAATATGGTGTTGGTGGTCCACACGAGTCCCCTACCTCTTCTCCAGCCAAGCCGAACAAAACATAGCTCTTGAAAATTATGAAATTTTGGTTCCCAACGGAGAAGAGAATACAATGGTCTCTTTAGTTATAGCTTAGAGGTAAAGGAGGTGGTCCCATGGTGTAATGGTTAGCACTCTGGACTCTGAATCCAGCAATCCGAGTTCGAATCTCGGTGGGACCTGACTGATATTTTTCGAGAGGTGGTGGTTTATTGGACTGGGCCTGGGATTGGTAAACTCGCTGAAATGCAGATCAAATCCCGGTGGAAACTGGCGATTTTTCCATTGAATATCGTATGATTGGACGTCTTTCATACATTGTCGTCTTTCCTATCTAAGGACAAGTCTGAGGGCAGCATGACTTTCTACAGATCATCACTGAGAAAGAAAAAAACCGAAGGCTTCTGAAGTCGAGTATCTTTCCGCCATTACCAAGTGGCTGGAGATGATTCACTTAGCAGTATAACTCATGTGTTCTGGTAGGAGTGTAATGAGGAATTTTAGGTTTTGACATAAGCAACTACAAGAGATCCAGGGTTAGTGCAGTTCGGCGACCTTCACTTATCCACCTCAGTTTTGCTTGACTTGAATGAAAAGACAGCCTCTTGCATGAGCAATGTAGTGTTATTTAAGAAGTGAACTGAGAGTATCTTGTCGCATGAATGTCAAATAGCTGAAGAATACTTAGCTCTGTTAGAAGAGACCAGTTATATCCTGTTGACAATCAGCATCAAAGAATCTAAAACTTGATTCCATATCAGGTGAAATCGTCAAATTAGCTTATTTTTATTGAGATCAAACGATGTGGAGTAATGTAGATGATGACACGGTTTGATCAGCTCCCCACTATCGTCACCAACACTCACCTTATTACATGCAGTCAATGTGGTTTGATTTAAATTATTTCTTTTTACGGCGATATTTTCTTCATAATAATCTCTCTCTCTCTCTCTCTCTCTCTCTCTCTCTCTCTCTCTCTCTCTCTCTCTCTCTCT
>CM035204.1:20880762-20892970 GCA_020233015.1 Callinectes sapidus
TTTTTTTATGTAAGAGACGGGGAAGACATAAAATAATGATAAAAAAGCCCTCCTCTCTACTTTTTTTTATGTAAGAGACGGGGAAGACAAAATAAACATAAAAAAGCCCTCTTCTTTACTTTTTTATGTAAGAGACGGGGAAGACATAAAATAATGATAAAAAAGCCCTCCTCTCTACTTTTTTTTATGTAAGAGACGGGGAAGACATAAAATAATGATAAAAAAAGCCCTCATCTCTACTTTTTTTATGTAAGAGACGGGGAAGACATAAAATAATGATAAAAAAGTCCTCTTCTCTACTTTTTTTTATGTAAGAGACGGGGAAGACATAAAATAATGATAAAAAAGTCCTCTTCTCTACTTTTTTTATGTAAGAGACGGGGAAGACATAAAATAATGATAAAAAAAGCCCTCCTCTCTACTTTTTTTTATGTAAGAGACGGGGAAGACATAAAATAATGATAAAAAAGTCCTCTTCTCTACTTTTTTTTATGTAAGAGACGGGGAAGACATAAAATAATGATAAAAAAGTCCTCTTCTCTACTTTTTTTATGTAAGAGACGGGGAAGACATAAAATAATGATAAAAAAAGCCCTCCTCTCTACTTTTTTTTATGTAAGAGACGGGGAAGACATAAAATAATGATAAAAAAGTCCTCTTCTCTACTTTTTTTTATGTAAGAGACGGGGAAGACATAAAATAATGATAAAAAAGCCCTCCTCTCTACTTTTTTTTATGTAAGAGACGGGGAAGACATAAAATAATGATAAAAAAAGTCCTCCTCTCTACTTTTTTTATGTAAGAGACGGGAAAGACATAAAATAATGATAAAACAGCCCTCCTCTCTACTTTTTTTTATGTAAGAGACGGGGAAGACATAAAATAATGATAAAAAAAGTCCTCTCTACTTTTTTTTTATGTAAGAAACGAAGACATAAGATAATGGTTAAAAAGCCCACTAATTTGCCAGCCCCCGTACAGGTCAGAGAGAGTTAGCCACAGGGTAGGGATAAATGTCTTGCTTTGCTCTCTCTCCACCACTATTTCCCAAAGCCACACGGATGAGTAGCGGGGTTCTTCAGGGTGTTTCTCCTGTTGATAATAATGTGGAAATCTTGTCATTCTGCCTCTACAACCTTTAAAAAAACATCTGAGAAAAAAACCCTCGTATATATCAATTTGAATAAAGAAAGCCTTGTGAAATAATTGTGGAAGTGAAGTATATATTTATTGAAGTGTTTGAGAATACGATCGTTGGAGCCTTTCTTGTACTTAGTCCGTTGTTGTAACTGGGAATTGCAGAAGAAAAGACACATTAATGAAAGGAAGAGAAAGATAGCAAAGATGATTTCTGAAGGACCTTGTTGAATTTTTCCTTTTTTTTTTATTAATTTGTCGTGTAGGAAGGAAGGAAGGAAGGACGAAAGGAAGGGAGGGAAGGCAGGCAGTTCATAGGAGGTGAAATACAGGGACACATGTACTAGAGAGAGAGAGAGAGAGAGAGAGAGAGAGAGAGAGAGAGAGAGAGAGAGAGAGAGAGAGAGAGAGAGAGAGAGAGAGACACTTCTTTCCCATCAATCTTCTCATTTTTTTCTAATTCTGTGATCGAAACATTTCATAAAACCAGGAATATGATGAATTGGGCTTCCTTAGTTGGTGTTGGCATTGATGGTGCGGCGTTTGAGTTAAACTGTCATTTGTGTCACAACGGCACCTTTGTATGGCCTCGTTCCCTCATTTAAGCTTGTTAGAATAATTGAGTACTTGCAAGGCTCCGGCACGTTTGGGAATCTGAAACCTGCATGCATGATTAAGTATAAATGCCATAGCGCTTATCTAACTTGTCGTAAAGAGAACGGAGCCTTAATACCCTTTAATTGTTACTTGGTACGTCTTTCCTTAATTATTGATTATTCTGAGATGGTTTTACTTGTTCTAAAGCCACCTCTAATGGTAGTTATTGCTTAATCTATTTTTTTAACGATCCTTTCTTGTAGATGCTTCCATCTCATGGTATTGTTCATTGTTTCGTATTGCAGTGGAAGGGTTAATCAATGTTCAGGTTGTGTTTGATGACTATGTACAGTAGGGAACGGCTGTGAGTTTGTTTATCTTGTTATTATCAGATCGTCTTTATTTTAATTAGAATACTCTGGCACAGTTACTAGTCATGGACGGTTATGTTTGGAATGAACTGAACTGGAGGATGTTTTAGCAATGTGTCTCTATGGTTGCTTTCTTAAAGCTTGTGTATCAGAGGAGCAAGGTGAAAGATGGTTAGTTTAGGAGGAGGAGGAAGGGGAGGAGGAGGATGTGGTGATAAAGGTGGTGGAGAAGGTAGTGGTGAAAGAAGAAGAAGCGGATGAGAAAAAATGAGAAAAAAGAAAACGAGTAGAAATGAGGAAGAGAAGGGACGAGAAATACTGAGACAGCCAAGGAACGAATATACTTGGACTTGGTAAGCTTTAGATCCGCGGGTGTTGGGTCTGACGCAACACGGGCAGAATCAGACCCAGGCAGAGGCCGGTGGGTACATCTCAGTGAGGCTCCCGATGTTAATAACATTGGTCTTTCACTGAATCTCGGCAGCGCTGGGGGTACGAGCATGCCGAACGGGAATGCCTATGATGCCGAGCGCTGCCTCGTCTTGCATTTTGAAAGATGACGTAATTTGTCTTCCTGTCGCGTGGACTTACCATATTTCGACTTATCTGGTCTCTAAGCAGTCCAGCAGGAACCAGAGGGTGCGTTGCAGTTAGTTTTTATTTTGCATCCAAAACACTGTACATAATGTCACCGGTGCCTAGACTGAGTTAGTAGTATTTATAATCTAGAATGTCAAACATGGTAATCGTTGAAAAATCGTGTGTACCATCAAAGCAGAGGAAATTAGGAAAGCTTTAATGTGTAGACAACAAAACGCTGTGATATTAATGTCAAAAAGTGACGTGGATGTGAGTACTAGTAGTATACTCGTACCACTACTTTTACGTGGAAATCATTGAATACATAGAAATAGGGAGACTTATCATATACTACTAACAGCAATTTGATAACAGCTTTACCTGGAGAATTGTTGGAAATAAATTTGTGCAACTTCAAAGAAGGGGAAATGAACAGAACTTTTATATATAGAAAACAAAACGTAGAAATATTGATGACAAAAATTATACAAGCGTGAATAGTAGTGTTGATACCTCTTTTTATTATGGGAATCATTAAATAGATGTGTGTTACTTCAGAAAGAAGGAAATGTACCACAGCGCATAGTAATAGTGATAGCAGGAGTGACGCAACCCCATAGCAAGTGTTTGGCGGCAAGGCGAACGGGTGGCGAGCGGTGTGTCTGTCCTGAGCGGTGCTGTCTGGAGTGGCACTATTCTTTTATGTTAATGCGTCGCCGCTGTCTCATCTTGTTTATATTTTTGGGACTACAAATGAGTGGTTACGTAAGGCGCGCTGTTGCCGTGTCTTTCGCAAAGCTTCCCTCCACACCACTACAGGCGAGTCGACCTTGTCTTGTTAGCGGAAGCCGTTGTGCAAAAAAAAAAAAAAAAAAAAAAAAAAAAAAAAAAAAAAAAAATCCGAAGTTTAACTGCACGCAATGTTCTTTGAAATCAAATTGCTGAGGGAGGAAAGGTCATGAAATATGAGTGAACATAAGGGAGCATCAGTAACATAGAGAAGTGGTTCGGAGTTTAAGGATTGCTATGTTTGACTTGTAACCTAAAGTGTCTGGCCAAGCATCTCGCAGCCTGGTCTGAGAGTTAACAGTGTAAGGTTGATGTTTCACTGTGCTACATGGTTAATTTAAGCTTCCGTGAGTTACTTGAGTATTGGAAAAAAAATCGTAACCAAGAACAAGTGATTAATTGACTGAATAATAGGCATTTTGAAGCCACAATCATGACGATACTGATATATTTCAGTGAACGTAAACTTTAAGCACAAGACTTGTCAATGTAGGAATCGTCTTATAATAGAACCTTTATTCTTCAATCTAGGAGTAAACGACAAGGCTTTTAATTTTTTACTCTCTACTTCTGTGTCATTTTCCTTGTAACAAGAGGCCGAAAGAAGGAGACGAACTAGTTATTATTAATCTGTCAGTCCAGTATGTATATTCCAGTATGTATATATATGTCCAATTGTGCAGAGTGGTGCAGGAGTCGTGCAGGGAACACCAGGCGGGTACCTCTACGACACACATTTCCATTTCTCATCAAAAAATATCCAGCAGCCGTGTAATGGAAAGGGATAAATTATGGATGAGCACCGAGGTACGTAGGTAGATAGCCTCCTAAAGAGTACCTCGCTTGATGAAGACCTTGCTAGGGGGAGTGGAGTGGAGGCGACGGCGCGCGCAGGTCTCCTTTGGGTATGCCAGCCCATTAGCCCCCGCCGTCTCGTTGTGTACAGGAGCGGGGAGGACCTGCTTGCCGGTATTCCTGTAGCTAAGGTACCTTCCCTAGATATTATTATTATCATTTTTTTGTTTTCGTCTTGCTGGTATTACAGCGAATATGATCTTGCTCATTATGTAGGACGAAATACTTTTGTTGTAATGGTAGTGAAAGTGTGTAGAGGCGTGCTCCGGCTGTATCCTCACTCATTATATGTATTTTCAATGTACTCGTAATCTCCACAGTGGAATACAGGGTTCATTTTATATCTCAGTTTACTTTGCTTTCATTTATTCGCTACATTGTGCTGCAGATAAACATTTACTGTTGCGGCCGCCACCTGTGCTCCTTCCCTGGCTGGTGCTGTGGGACTCCAGTGACCGGTGTGATCATCGTGCCGACGTGAGCTGGAGACCTTTCTTCGCTTCACCGGTGAGCCAGTTGAATAATGGGTAAATCTTTATAATAAGTCCGTGTCACTTATAGCAATGAAACTTACATAAACATGTTCAGCAACCTATAACCATGCCGTACATGTAAAAATTTTCTGGGGACGTGTTTAGTATGGCTGTAATGGCTCCGGGAATGTGCTGCGTCTCTCACGTATTTTATATAAGTCCCTGAGCCTCTGTCTCCCTTGAAAATATACAATACACTGACTTGCTATTGTTTTATAACTGGGATTTGTGGGTAGATACGGGAACACGATTTATATTGTCTATAGGTTAGGTTAGGTTAGGTTAGGTTAGGCTTCCCCCCCCCAAAACCCCCGGTTCCCCACAGTCCCCCAAGCTTGCTTGAGGGGTTGAGGGGTGGGTGGGTGGAGAAGGGGGCCACGGACTTGTTATAAAGATTTACCGAATAATGAAAACCTTTTACTTACAATTGCATGAACTTTTCTGTTTGCCACCTATGAATATAGATACTCCGATGATCATGATGGTATTTGGTAATATTTTGCTCTATGTATAGTAGAGCTGCAGTTGTTAACTTCTTCATTGGTATTGCTTCTGAAAATTGATAAAGTGGTTTAGTGCATGTATGTTGTATAAATTGGGGCATCTTTTTTTTTTCGAAAGTAGTAATGGTTGGAGAGATTTAATTTTTATATTCGCCTTTATCTTGGTAAAGTGTTAACTATTCTACAAGTTATCATTGTCATTGATTGCTGCTTGCTGTAACAACCCCTTGCTTCTTTCCTTCACTTCGTATAACTAATGTAGAGAAAATGTGTTATATATCTTTGTATTTGATGTTATTAACGAATATATATATCAGGAAAAATAGATAATAATGATTCGTGCTAGGAGTCGAGGCTTCACTAATAGATTTCAAACGTCCATTTTCCCGCTTATCTATCTAATCATGTCCATATGATACCGTGTAGGAAATTATGGCATTTAGTTCGGAAATTTTGTTGATAATTTCTATTTGGATTTTACGAGTAAAAGGAAAAAAAAGTCTAAACGAACAGACCTCCGAAGTGTTTTGAGACACAGATAACGCTTGTTACCTAGTTAGCAGTACGTGTCATTTTGTTGAATAATAAACGGTATGCCTAGTCACTGTACATAACATTTCCCACAAGTTTTACTGTCAGGAATAATTCAAAGAAAGACAGGGGATATTGGAATAATTTTAACTCGGCTGACATCTCATATCCTGTGGGGGTTTTTAGACGTAAGCTGCCAGATTATTAATCAGGGCGAATCACACCCTGTAAGAGATCTTCGTATTTTTGGAGCAGCCACTAAAGTGCAGTGCTTGTTTTATTACGGCCTGTCATTGAACACGGTATTGGTATTTCGGTAGAGACTCTTCCTCATGAAAGTGAAAACATGTATGATGAACCTGTTTATATATACGTAAGCCCCAAACAGACACACGTGCGCCAAATCTTGCGTAACTTGTAATCATTATTTGATACTGAGTTGGCAACACGCACACACGCACGTACACGCACATATGTACACGCACACACGCACGTACACGCACATATGTACACGCACATACGCACATACACACATACACATACATACACACACGCACATACACACACGTACACACGCACGCTCACACGCACCAAGCACGCATGCACACGCACAGGCGCACACACCATGCATGCACGCACCAGGCACGCACGCACGCACGCGCGCGCGCACACACACACACACACACACACACACACACACACACACACACACACACGCACACGCACCACACATGCACGCACACGCACACCGCACACCACACATGCACGCACATGTACACCGCACACCACACATGCACGCACACGCACACCGCACACCACACAAGCACGCACGCACATCGCACACCACACAAACACGTAAGTACACCGCACACTACACATGCACACACGCACACCGCACACCACACATGCACACACGCACACCGCACACCAAACATGCACACACGCACACCGCACACCAAACATGCACACACGCACACCGCACACCAAACATGCACACACGCACACCGCACACCAAACATGCACACACGCACACCGCACACCACACCTGCACGCACGCACACCGCACACGCACGCACACCGCACACGCACGCACACTGCACACACACGCACACTGCACACACACGCACACTGCACACGCACGCGCACACACACACACACACACACACACACACACACACACACACACACACACACACACACTCTTCGATGCAGCAGTTTTCTTAGCGTACAAGCAATACCTGTTGAATAATTTAGCTCCCAACAAGCACAACCGAAAGCCCGTCGGATTTCGTTCATCATTACGTGTGAATTCAACGTTGGACAAAAGGCTCCTTCAACCTCCCGCAAACTTATCCACTTGTCTCTTTCGGCATTGGGGGTCACTGAAGGGGATCATGGTCAGAGGATGAGAGAGAGTTTATCCCAATACTACACAAGACTGGCTTAGGGATTAGGCTAGGAACACTTTGGGTCTCATTCCTCTCAGCGTGGATGCACCTGAATAGTAAAACTTAACGCGGTACTTCTGGGATTCAGAATTCAGGGTTGGTCTTTGCAAATTTACTTGACACGAAAAGTACTACAGAGAACACGAGGCTTAAGATTTTCCTCTGACTTTTTAATAACCGTCGATTTTAGTGGAAAAGGTGTTGGGCGGTGGTGAGGAAATGAGTAAATGAATTAAGGGCAGACAAACAAAGCTTCCGACCTGAGCAATTTTCTTAGTAGCGTGTAAAAGTGCCGCTAGTTAGGTGGTTCACCTCATATTTACTCCCATCTCCCATCCTCTCCGTCCCTCAACTCTCCAATAACTAACTTCCATCAACAATCCTTCACTTTCCCTCCTGCTGAGCTAACTCCCTCGTACCCAAACCAGGCATGTCTCTCCTTCCTCCCTCCCCCACGCCGCCCATCCTCCCTACCCTCACACTTGTTATCTTCTCTTTCCACTCCTTCCGCCTCCCGCGCAGCACATAAGCAAGTCACCAAATGTCGTCACCTCCCCGTGCCTTGCTCTTTCACTTTGTTGTTGACATGTGTGTGTGTGTGTGTGTGTGTGTGTGTGTGTGTGTGTGTGTGTTGAATTTACAGAGTACAAACATTAAAACGTCTGTATTCTCCATATTAATAGTTTTCTTAATTGTAACATTCTGAAGGGTCCCAACGTCTCACACGTATAATGAATTATACAATACCGATATTGTGAAGGGTCCCAGTGTCTCCCACGTATGATTAATTATGAAATACTTATACATCTGATAAGCAATATTTATCATCATGCTTCAAATTGGGAATATAAAACTCTCTTTATTTTCTACGTAATTCTTGGATAAGTAATGTAATCAATGTAAACGTTTGGAGGTCGAAAATATGATCTTGATAGCGAACACTATTTTTGGCACGAAGTGTTTCTTTTACTGTAACTTGCAAACCTATTATAAAGCTGCTATAAAATCAGAAATAACAAAGAGGTGTGTTGAGGCGCGCCCCTGGAGGCCTGGCTTTGTGTAGCTCGCCGTCCGTACTCTTACCCTCCCTGCCGCCTCCCAGATAACATCTTGCCTCGTCTCCACCAGTCACCAGGACACTAAATAACGGCTGTGCTTCGTGTCTGGTCTCTATCATGATAGGTCTGCACTCAGGAGTATGGACTTAATGAAAACGTGTTAATAAAGGGATACTTGAATGGGTAAATTTGCCGCACACGGAAGAATCAGCAATCGAGAGCATTGCATATGTCTTTGTCATGAGAAGGCAAAATTCTGTGATATTGAGTACAGCAACTCGTACACTGGAGCACACTGTAGGGCGTGGTTCGTTCTGCACAGCAACCGGGTATAGGGCGGTGGCTGGCAGGCGGCCACGGATGTCACATGCCAGGTTGCTTGCCACGAGGACCTGTCCAATGCCCCGCTACTCAGTACTGCAGATGGCAACATATCGGACCAGAATAGATTCCCAGGACAGCGGCGTTGCAGGCGTGCGTGATCTCAAGCGTCAGGGTCCGCGGTGGTGACAGAGATCGGAAATGACGGGTAACATGTCTTGGCGAGTTTTTGCAGCAATGCTGGCTTGCCTTCCGTTCCGTTATCCTCGTGGCTCAGGTATTCTCAAGACAGATGATGTTTCATAGCAGAGAAAAATAGACTGGTGTGTACGCGTGTGTCAGTGGGGTGGGGCGGGAAAGAAAAGTGTGTGTGCTTGACTTCGCAGTCGTTGTCACCTCTGCTTTTTTTCTTCGTCTTTTATTTTCCCTCATTTCCTCCTCCTTTTCCTTTCCTTCCTCATCCCCTCATGCTCTTGCTGTTTGTATGACTTCATACTCCTAAGAACCACAAGTAAGAACCCTCTCCACGAACTTGCGTACGACTGTAAACTTTTAAAGAGATATCGTAAATCACTTACATCCGATACTACTTGTAGCAAACGGACCTGAAGACGGGTACGATTTCTTAACCGCCCCAACTTTACTGTTCGTATCCGGGATGTAAATGGAAAGATGGTGAATTGGAAGATCTAAGAGTTTTATTTGAAAAGTTTATAATTTGATCTCGTCCCGGAATCTCTATTCCTGACCTTGCCGTCTGAGATATTCTGTGTGTCTCGTGTCTTGTCGCGCTGTAGTCCTGGAGGCTGATTTTTTTTTCCTTCTGTTTGAGTTTTTGCTGTGGAAGATATCGTTTTAAGCTATATATTCTGTTCATGTTAAGAGGAGAGGATGTTCGCTGAATGCATGTTTGTATCGACTGTCCACCTTCAAGGAGAGCAATCAGTTATTATATATAGATGTAATAACATAACTTTTGGTCTCTTAACATTCAAGGAAGTGTGTGAGAGTCAAATTAAAGAACAAAGTAAAATCAACTCGGACAATTTTGATATAAACTTGAATTTTTTCGACCAATTTATCAATACGAGTTAAAAGATTAAAAGAAGGATTTTCCAACTTACACAAACACTCCTCCAATTTATAGAAACACCACACAGTTGTCATTAATTCCACAACGTTGATTAAGACCTTCACTTCATTCCCCTTTAATTCATTTGACTTTATACACTAAGGGAACGTGCTGTGTACAACATTAATTCCTCCTGTGTATTTTGTCACCACCACAATGGATTTTCATGCAGAAATATTATAATTACTATTTGAATTTTACATCCAATTTGTAAGAGCTTGAATATGTAATGTTGAGGGAGAAGGTGGATAAAGATGAAGATAGTGAGTGATGAATACGGTAGACAGTAGCTGAGGGAGACCTACTGTGGGTAGAAGGGAAAGAATGGTTGATGAAGGTGGCAGACGATTAGTGACATACAGTGGACGGAGGAGACAGGAGATAATGATTGCTTTGGTCAGGAGAGGTGGCCAAGACGAGGAGGTAGGAGAGGTATATCTGGGATGACTCATACAAGCAAATTTTATACACTCATCAGTTAAACTCATAAAGGCAAATTTTCTTCACTGAATTAGAGTAAAATTACAAGGAACAACATTAAGCAACACACTTAAAGTTGGAACCGCACGTAGTTAATACCATTACCTTTGCACGCGTTGGAAGGGTCTCGCACCGGCATGTTGGGGAGGAGGACATGTTGATGTATATGTATTGTGTGTGTTATATTAGCTTCAGGATGGAAACAGAATACATAATACAATAGTTTATTGTCAATAACAATCACATATGTAACGCATTAGTTTCTGAACATAACTCTGTTCATGATGAAATAATGATTTTAAAAAATGCATTAAAGCTCATAGTAACAAGATTAACACAAGTGTTGGTGGTAGCAGTAGTAGTGGTAGTAAAAAAACTATTACTGAAAATAGTACTTCCCATTTCCAGTGCCATCTTGAGGTGACGAGTCGCTCAACAGTAAGGAACCCTGCTCCGCCACGTCATGCCCTGCCGTGCCCCCCTTTGTACTTCGTCTAGGAGCACGTTCCATTGACAAAGATGAGTAGGAACATCAGTCAACACGTATCCCCCCACCCCCCACACACACACTGTAAATACAACACTCCCAGAACGAAACACAAAATGGACTAAACGATTAAATCCGTAACGTTTACTGAAAACTTTACTCGGCACACACCAAAGTGACTCGCATACAACATGCTACTCTTCACTAGTAACGTGGCACACACACACACGCACTTTACAATGGCATTTCTTGTTCGTTTTTAATGCGTACAAAGGTAATTATTTAATTCCTCAAAATAATAATTCGATGACTAAATTCTTTTACTGTCAATGTTTGTTTGTAAAGGAAACGCATGTAGATAGATAAAAAGGAGATGATTATTCATTTCCAGTAAATGCACCTGACACATGTAATTGGTGAATTATTACATTATTGTCCTTAATTATCATTTATATTCCAGGGAGGATCACTTGGCAGTTCCTTAACATGGAGGAACGCTAGTGGCGTTCAGTATCACCTCTTCCGGTGAGTTAAGTCGGTGTTGCGAGAGGAAGCTGTGCAAGTGTTCAAAGAACTGTCGCCGAACACATACAAAATAAATGTTTCATTACAGAGGTGAGTCAAAAGTGATATTAGAAAAATAAAGTATGTCAGGGTTGCCTACATCAATTGTAAATACATTTATTCGAATAAACAAAGTAAACTCAATTAAATGCAAACGATGAGAGATCGAGGTTTTAATGTAATCCTATTGGTAAATTATACTATTTTGTCTTTCAGATGTCTGATCGAGTTCAGCAACTACCATTTGTGTTATCAACACTGGACACGGGAGGAGGGAGAGCAAATATCCATTCAGTAAGAAAGTAACTGTCGATACTCCAGTGTTCCTGGGGAACCTTGAGGCAGTAGGAAGAACACAACGAGGTGGCGAACTTCATATTTGTTCATGGCCAGACGTTACACTACAATCATCCTGAGTGGATAAAAGAATTGTTTTATGAAAAAATTATTAGATAATCACTAATATTATTATTATTCTTACAAATAAATATTAGTATTATATATTAGACATTATATATTAGACTAATATTAAAAAGTCTTACAGATATTAGAAGTTACAGAATGTTTAGTTGGACGGCCGACAATAACTCCGATGTTTATTACTAATTTTGATATAGATAGTTGTGGTAATTTGTCTCAACATTTTAAAATTTATTTATATCAACAAAAGTAGTAATAAACATCTGAGTTGCTGTCGGCCATCCAACTATACATTCTGTAATTTCTAATATTTGTAATAATAATAATAATAATTATCTAATAATTTTTTCATAAAACAATTCTTTTATCCACTCAGGATGATTGTAGTGTAACGTCTGGCCAT
>CM035204.1:20973574-20992655 GCA_020233015.1 Callinectes sapidus
CCCTTGGCGGTGGAGTGATGAGGGCAGCAGGTGTTGAATGTTTTGCTATGTTGGAGAGTGAAGGTTTGCAGTGCGTCATGTTGCTTTTCTTTCTCCCTCAGGTACCAAGGTGTACTCCCCGCCCGAGTGGATTGTGCACAATCAGTACCAGGGCGTCCCGGCCACCGTGTGGTCTCTGGGCATTCTACTGTTCGACCTTGTGTACGGAGACATTCCCTTTGAGTATGAGGACCAGATCGTGGAAGCCAAGGTGGTGACCCGCCCAGAAGTGTCAGAGGATTGCAACAGTCTCATTCGGTGTTGCCTTCAGGTGGTGCCTGACGACAGGCCAACCCTGGAGGAGATGCTGCATCACTCATGGTTCCGTTACAAGGATTCCCTCACGCGGTCCATCTCAACCCGCAGCGCCCCCGCCTCCGCTCCCTCACTCATGCCCCACACCTCAGTCACCTCTCCGGTAGGCTCTTTAGGATCAGTGGGGTCCTCTCATAGCTCGGGATCTCTTCCCCCCACACCCAGGACACAAGATAGATTGGAGTTCATCTCGGCATCCCCTCACAGCACCCATCCTTCCACATTGTGACGCCAACGGCGGGTAACCGCCTGCTAGTGTACGTCCGTGCCCTATGCCACCGCCGACACCACTGTCTGCACTAAAACGCTTGTGTGCTGGTGGTAGTGGACGCTCCGATGGTGGCGTCCGTGACCAAGCAAGGCGTGGTGGCAAGGGATGCACGGTCAGTATCCAGCATCAGTGCCCAGCTACCAAAGTCCAATCGTCGTTATCTTAGTGAGCGATACACTTCATAGCCGCATCACCCATCACACCCTCTCACCTCCTGGTATTGCCTTGCATTCATTACCTTTATTTCATTTTATCGTTTACGAGACATAGAATTACGTTGTGCTCTCAAGTTGCAGTTTTGGCTAACTGCTTTGAGAACATTCTAATCCAAGCATCTTCATGCCATGTTACATTGTGGTATGTGTAAGCGCCGCTGGTATGCCTCAGCGACCGTCAGTGCGCCGTCTTGGTCCACACCAGGTGACGGCAGCGGCCCAGGTGAGGCTCGCTGCTTACATTTTGGCGCAGTGGTGACCTTTCTAAACCTGTGTTTTTCGATCCATTTTTTTCCTTACATCTTCCGTAGTCGTCTCAGATTTTGATATGAAGTTTCGCCGCCGTCTCTTAAGACCCAAATGAACATTAAAATGGAATGTAAACGTGTCACGTCCTTTGGATTCTCTGACATTCACCTTCTTACCGAAAAGGTTTCCTGGAAAATCACGAGGACGTATGTATTTCTTCTTGAAACTTTTTTTTCAACCCCCATCAATTTTAGTATTTATTTCTCGGCTCCCATCACGACCACTCCCTCTCCTGCCCCAGCCCCTCCCTCCTTCCCTGCCTCCCCCTGCCAGCCCCTCGCCACCCGTACCCTTACATTCCACAAATCACCTTGGTCACCCCAGTATGTGTTGGATGTATATTTCGAGTTTGCTTTCATTGCCGCTTGTACATCATGGATCAATTATTTATTGTATTTATTGATGGGCTGAGCCGCTCTGGTATCAGGGAGCCAAGGTTGACTACGGGAAATGCTCTCAGTCTCCTCCTGCATTAATTATTCTCCATGTAATTTCTCATGAGAACGCCACTCAGCGTCCCGTATCAACTGGCGCGACCTGATCATCTTGTCCACTGGTGCTACAGATCATTCGCTGAAAATAACACTAATATTGTATTCGATATTTCGAAGTGTTTTATTTTGGCTCTAAGAGTCGCGGAATTTTCGTATGAAATATTTTTCTGTATTAATTTGTGTATCATTGCGTGTTTTACTGCTGTCTGCCATTCTGTCAGGAGTATGTTTGTCGCGGCGTAGGAAGCGCCTCATGGCCTCCGAAGGGCAGCGTGGGCGGCGGGCGGCCTCCCGCACGCCTTAGCCAAAGGGGGACTGTCTCTTTCTGCTGGCGAGAGTACTGTTTTGGAACCAAATTATTTGCTTTCACAATAATATTTATGGAACACGATGGACCAAACGCTAGTGTGAAGTGTTCCGCCAGCTGGAAGGGAGGCCCTAACGGCGCCCCCACCATGCCTGCCCCTACGGAAAACTTCCTCTCCGTGTAATGCATTCTAAGTCAACCTTTATCCTCGCTGTGCGTCATAAAGGTGCGTCTGTATATTTGTGTTGTAAATTATGGTAAGGTATGAATTTAGATTTATTAAGTCTTATTATATCGATGTATACGTCCAGCTGATCAAGTCTCCAGGTAGCATTGCTTTTTGGAAGTCTGGTGGGCGTCCTTACTCCTTAGCCGACCAGACTCCCAAGAACACCTTCCTTTTGCCCCGAGTTCCTGTGCTGTATAAAGCTTGTTTTTCTCCGTATGAGGTGACACTTTATTGAGACAAGACTAGTGTTTTCGTCCGCTCGACTTGGTGTCAACGGAGGCTCGATGTGAGTCCCGGCCAGCGAGGCGGAGCCACTGGGTCAGTCTTGTCCGTGGTGAGCCCTCTCATAGTGTCGATAAGAAGTAAACTTTACGTTAGGTGGTGAGGTAACTATGGTGTCTACTGGAAAAGTGTTTCATGTTTGGCTGTTATCTGTTTATCTGTAAGTGCGCGAGGGAAGGAATTAACAGGAAGCACAACCTCTACCCTTTTTTATTTTTGTTTCTTTATTGCCGACGTAAAGAAAGTAATGTCCTTGACGGAGACGTACTCTTGAGGCTGTTGCCTCGCGCGACAGGTCATAAACACCTCCACCATAGCCCCAATGCGAGGACAGAGTGAGAGCGGACACACTGCCGGCCAGCCTTAGCCCGCTTCCTGGGGTGCTGCTGCAGGCGGCGGTGTCCAGCCAGCACTCAGTTCCCGTCCCGCCTCCGTGACTTGAGGTAGCACACATTAACCATTAGCACCACACTATTAACACTAGTATTGTTTGAGCAGATTAGAAGGTAATGTTACGCGAGTTATTTTTTTCTTTACTCTTGTAGGTTAATTAATTACGTACACTGGCTTCTAGTGTTCGTTTTTACGTTTTTCCAATTGCTAAAGAAAAAGATCATTGTGGCTTTCAAAATTTATTTAAGCTTTCATTTTATACCCCATAAGAGATAAGAATACATTTGCCTCTTCCTTCACTCCCTACCTGCTCCAATGCCCGGCAGGTGGACCGAGGCCGCCTGTTCTGCTCCTTCGGTAATACAACGTAAAGACCTCCCTTCAAGCAGACCACTTAACGAGAGAGAGAGAGAGAGAGAGAGAGAGAGAGAGAGAGAGAGAGAGAGAGAGAAATCTTTATGATCTGATCAGGTGCTAAAAGATGTGCAGGGCTATTTTCACCTGCAAGAGGGAACACAAATGGGGCATGAGAGAGGAAAAGAGTGATAATGTGTGTGTGTGTGTGTGTGTGTGTGTGAAAGAGAGAGGGTGGTTCCATACTCACAGCGTTTCTAGTTGTAGTGGAATCAAGAACCATCATCTCTAAGTTAAGTCAGTAATTGGGATTGAATTGTTTACTTTTTATCATTTTCTCTTCTTTTTGTCAGTAAGATACGTGGAAGCAATTATTGTTCACCAAAATCCATATCAAAGTTCCTATTTTTACTGTACTGTGAAGTCTGATGAATGACCTGTCTCATTATGTACTGTGTGAGAATGCCCGTCAGTATCATTATCATATCAATATTTATTATATTTATGTGAGTGTGATGATTACTATTATTGCTCCTTTTTAATTTATGTCTCCATATAAAAATGATTTTCAGTGGTGAAACGACGGTGAAGTGTGTTTGTGTGTGCGAGAGAACGATAGGAAAATAAGAGAGAGAGAGAGAGAGTCAGAGCACGAGGCGTTTGTCTTCAGTGTACTACGACCACCACCACCAGTGTTGAGACTAGCGTCACTCCGGGTGTAAGCCGTCACAGTATTAGGGGGGGGGGTCAGGTGGGCGGCGAGGTTGAGTCACCACCACCTTCCACTCCCTTCAGACCAACACTCGTTCCTCTGCTCACCATTCTCTCAGATCATGTTAGGCTCGTTCAACATTGGTCGTAGTGTTACATACGTACATGTCTCTTGTCAAAGTCATTTTCGTTAGTTTCCATGCGAAAATTATTCACACACAGGATTTTTTAAGTCGGTTTTTTGCTGTCACGCGTGTGAGGGCTGGCAGCGGCGTGTGTCCCGGCCTGAGCGACGCGTCTCATCCCTTGCTCGTCTACCGTCTCAGAAGTCGTACTGTATTATATTTATTGATGAAGTATAAATATAATATTTCCCGGAAATCATGTTTGTAAGAAGAAGTATTTTTGTAAAAACGTAAAAAAATCCATGTGTAATGAATAAATTTTTAAGTTTGATGTTTTTGTTTTCTTGTAACCATCACTTTATGTTAAGTTGCTTTATGTGGTAGTTTTGTTTCCTTACCTTGGTTTGGCAAATTTAGTTTCCAGAGAGGGAACAGACACTAGGTTTTACAGCGGGAGACAACAGTAACAAAGTAGTGAAGGGAGAGGGTGAAGACTATGAAAGCTGAATTCTACAACAATAATGGAATATATAAACGTACCCTAGTATCATAATGTGAATGTTTACAAAGCTTACTAGAAATACTGAAAGATACTATACAGCATTGCACGATGATGGAAGTATTTACATAATAGCTTAATGGGAATATTCATATCTAGCAACACAGTGTAATAGAAAATACCCACGCAGCGCATCAAATGTCCACATAGCCAAGCGTACATTTATTGGCACAGGCCAAGAAGCTCGTTAAAACCCACTTCTGGTTCCTGCAGCTCGCCGTCGTCAGGCTATTGCTTCGGGAGTCGCAAAACTCGATGGGGGTTCAACGAGAGATTGACTTGAGGCTCCGAGCTGACTGGATACAGACAGGATCATACTCTGAAACTATTCTATGCCTCTCTCCATTACTTCCCAATCCCTCCAGTTGACGCGACATGTTTCTAAAGGTGTTTTTATTTTGTAATCAACGGTATTCCTAATACATCATCAAGAGAACAAACCCCACAACCCATCACTGTGGCTTTTAAAAGTCAGAGTGCGAGAAGAGAACGCTTCCGAATACAGGTCATTGTGGACGAAGGTGCATCGCGTTGCTGAATGGTGTGAAGTAACCTACTGCAGGTGTTCACGTAATACAGACACACAAGTGGCTACAGCTGAGGTAAGGCCGGCATTCCTGCTCGCGCTATGGCAGAGTGTAAGCTATAAACAGGGTTGCCAGTTATTCATCTTCCACTGTGGAGGAATTCTTGATCTTCGAGGCTTCATACTCAAAGAAACTAGGGTTTGTTAAGGCGTAAACATCTCATTCTCGTCTGATGGCTCTCCTATGTTTTGCTAGACTTATACATTGTCAACGTTGCCACAGCTATTTCATTGGAATATTGTGAATAATGCTAAGAGTGCCATTCTAGTTCCACAGGTAGATGGATGTAGGTATGCATGTTTTTTTTTTTTTTTTTTTTTTTTTTTAAGAAACTGCCACATCTAGCTCCGATGTGTTATTATAGCTTCTCATGTTTTCCTATGTTCTAATTATTTACATTTGATTAAATAGCCAAAATTTTTCTGAAGCTTTGGCTCTGTTTCATACGACTGAGAGATAAGGAAGAAAAGGTTTAGCGTTGTAGCAAATATATATTTTTGTTAAGGCTGGAGAGAATGTAACCATGTCCATAATGAAAGTACATTAATCGACACTCCTGTTCAAAATTTCAGAATGAGAAACAATAATTATTCAGTGTGTGTGTGTGTGTGTGTGTGTGTGTGTGTGTGTGTGTGTGTGTGTGTGTGTGTGTTAATGGCTACATAATACTTATCGTAGCTTTTTGTGGCATATTATATAAAATAAGAAAACAACTGACAAATGACGCGATGTTAAGTATTTATTACACGTTCGCCTATTCCTTCCTTCATTACTATATTTGTGTAGGGCTGTACCTGGCTCTCTTTTTTAAGTACTTTAGTTGTTGCACACACACACACACCAAAAAAAGTAAATGAATAAATAAATAAAAAAATTCAATTCGAAATCAAATATATTTTCAACACATAACTTATTAAATATAAATTCAATCCATAAATATTTTGTTATTAATATTTAAAAAAATCTAAATCTAGATTCGGAAATATTCTCATTAATAGATCAAGAAACAGTAACGAGAGAAAATAGTACAAATATCAAAATCCCACGATTTCAAACATCCCTTTATAGAAATAGCATTGCCTATTTTGGTCTTTGAGTATGGAACATATTGCCGCGAAATTTAAAAACACTCATATTTATATGTATTTTTTCAATATTGAAAAGAAAAAAATATGAAATATATAATCAATAGACAGAATGAACAGAAGGAAAACGTAATCAGTGTACATAAAATGTATGTATGTATATGTGGATATGTGTAAATGTAAATCGGTACATGTGCTTGATGTATCCATATGTGCTGCATTCATCCATATACTGTATATGGATGCATGAGAAAATGCAAGGGTGTCTGCAAGTTATGTATGCACATAATTATAATCCAAATATAATTTGCCTGATTAAATAGAAAAATAATAATGAGTTTATTCCAGTCTATAAGAATCTTCGGATTATCAGACTGTGCCTCAATGTCTTATTGTGATATGATATATTTGTATTTCTATGGCAATAAATTTACTTACTTACTTACTTCGTTACGGACACGGTTGAATCTAACTAGCGTTAAGAGATTATTTTATAGCATGCTCTTCGGTAATAACCCTGACAATTTAATGACTATACTAAACTAGTATATAATTCTAATTCATTGTACATTTACAAATGCAGTTAAACTAAGCACATAAAGATGAGTATGATTGAATAAAGATGATCATAAACTACATTCTATATAAACAAACATGCTTGTATAAATTGTATGTAGAGGAAAATATATATGATTATTCATGAACAAAAGAAACGTGTTTGAATATGAAATTACAAAAGTACCATAAGAAACATGATTATGAAAAACGTATTACTCAATTTGAAAGTCTTGAACCCTGTGAAGGAGCAGCGCCATAGGACCCCTCTACGTCTGGGTCCGTTTTGGAGTCCGTTTTGGGTTCTGATAGGCAGACTCCCTATATAATACATTGAACCCCATTCAGCTTTAGGGAGTGCGAGGTAAGAACAATACGGACCTACTATGTACTTCTGTTAAGTTGTGTTTTTCTTTCTGTTTCCTCTTCGCCTTGCCGCGGACTCGGTTCAGGACAGCCAAGAATTGGTTCCATGTGTTGTGTAACTCTCAGTGTCCTCTTCAGCTTTCCATCTCTTGCTGCAGCAGCGTTCCCCGCAGGACTGCAGCACTCTAGGGTTTATAGCGGTCGTTAAAGTAAAGGATAATGCTCTTAATGCTCCTAACATGAAGCTTAACATTCAGGGAGTTACTTGAGGGAATATGTTACGATGCGCAAAGTTAAAGCGACTACTACACTCCTGCTTGAGAATATATGTAAGATTAATTAAAGAGAGCAACTTCTTAAATCTACTTATGTATAATCTTTCCTACAACATTTTTCTTAAACATCTGCAAGAAAGTAAAGATTGTTTTCATCCTTACCAGTACTTGTAGAGGATTTAACGCAATCATAGCATAACCTTAAATTTGAATAGAAGGACACCTCATAGAAAGAAAAAAAACAATCCTTATGAAAGTTTGTAGTATTTAGAGATATGGAACTAAATCCTTTATGAAGTGGGTGGTTTAGTAACCTTTTAGTAACCCTTTCTCAACCCTCTACTCGGTTAGGCAAATACAGGTGCGTCTTAATTAAGCGGACTCGAAGTAGCCTTGGTCGTTCCCTGAGAGAGCTATCCTCGAAAGACATAAAAGGCTTCAAGTCCTCAAGAGCATAGAGGGAACGCGCGGCCATTTCCTACATCCCAGATTCTCCCTCTTGACCTACTCACCACGGCGCCCTCCAAGCTAGGTCGGGGGGTCGTGTCATGTCGATTCCCTCCCTTTCTCCCTCCCCCCCCCCCCTCTCATGGTTCCTTTCACTTTAATTCTTTTTTTTTTTTTTTTTGTTCCTCTTTCCTTTCATCTACCTTTTTCTTACGTGTTTTGTTTCTTTTCTTTCTTTCTTCTTTTGTATTTTGTTTTTGGTTCTTTATTTTCATTGTATTTGTTTGTTTCTTTGTAGTCTTAATATGTCTCTCTCTCTCTCTCTCTCTCTCTCTCTCTCTCTCTCTCTCTCTCTCTCTCTCTCTCTCTCTCTCTCTCTCTCTCCCCTTTGAAAAGGACAATACCAAGTAAAAATATTTTTACTAAGCAAGATGTTCATTGAGACAGAAAAGAATAATTATTGTCTTGTTGTAAAGTTTTGCTTCAAGCTTTTCTCTTATTCAAACCCTTAACGTTATGGAGAAAAGGGTGGGCAGATAAATAAGTTTATTTTTTTCTGTCTCTATATTGTTACTGAGGACTCCCGTACCTGTGTATTGTAGCGTGCACCGTGAATTACAAAAAACGAAAATCTTATGTAGCACAAGTGTAGGCTTATATCAATGGTAAAATGAGTGAGGTAGAAGGAACTAAGAATTCTAGCAATACATATATCGCCCCATTTTATCGAGAAGTGTATATGGGCGCATCTTCCCTTTCTTCTACGCCAAGGAAACCCCTATCCATCCATTTTTTATAGTGTGTGAGGGTTTACAGCAAAACAAAAAGTTTCCAGATTGCAAAGGGAGTGGGTTAAGCCACAGACTTCGCCCTGCTGGCTTATGGGAGGTCAAGGCGCGCCTGCATTTGCACGTATATCATCTTGGAATTTTCGTGGCGTCCTCTTGACTGGTTTGAGTGATTTTTTTTCTTAACTGTTCTCAAATACTACTGGTTTTTATGTTATTGATCATTTTCATTTATTTTGATCGTATACATTTAAAGCAAACAAGCCTATTATATTGCTGTGATTTCAGGTATCTTGCTCTATATTGTTTTACTTTGGTTTCGTAATCACTTTCTTCTAACCACTGTCAGTGTTTCCTTTAATGTTATCATTATCATTAACGTCAAGATAAGTTCATCATAGAGGTTTTCATTCAGGCTTCGATCAATCCCAAGCCAGTTACCAGCGCCTGGCAGGCCTTACCGCCCTGCTCGGGTGTCGCTGTTTCGAGACGCTCACTTATGCCGACTCCTACGCAGTGAGCCGCGAAATTTATTTATAACCCACGCGAAGTTTTTGATGTATGGTTTTCTTTAGCTAATACGTCTCTCAACTGCCACGCATGATCTCTTTAAGGCTGCACACAAGCTTTTCTCTGTCGCTTAAAATCTCATGATTAGTTGGTATAGTAAAGATATTTCAAAATTAAATATAAAAGAACGTATAATTACCTAACCGCATGCCATGTGTTAGATATTTCGCAGGTCATGAATTTTAGCGCCTGAAATCGATAATAGTTTTGTTTTGCATTTATTCCATATTTCTCATCATTTATATTCGTTGATTTTCACATTATGGCAAACTTTTGCGATATACCATACAGTGACACTTCCTGCGAAGCATCATAGCAAGAAAAGAAAGAAGCAGATTCGAGTTAGTGCGTTGCTGTCTGTCCACAGATGAAGGTGTACTGTCGTGGTGTCTATTCATATGGTTAACAGTCTAGCATTTGCTGCGTTCTTTGATTGCCTTTAGACGATCTTAGTGTTAAAGAAAAGACGAGATAAGACGCTGAAAGGTTTGAACTATTAGACAGTTCGTGTTGCTGTTAGAGACATGTCGGAAACTATTGACAGTTTGACCGAACTACAACAACAACAACAACAACAACACAAAACTCTAAATGGTTGCAAGCACTTGATGATTATGTGAGTAGTATCTTTAGAATTGAGACTGTTAACTTGCACGTGACCCTTAATGAAGACCGAAGCCGTCATTGTTTTCACTATCAAGTACGGATGAGGGGAAGTTCTTACCTTGACTGCGACATTATCTACATGGGCATTTTTATTTATTTATTTTTATTTTTTATTTTTTTTACCACAGTGTTCTTGCAGTTTTTTGGGGGGCGCTGTCTTTGACTCCGAGAGCCTCACCTCCAGGACGGTCCGCTGCGGCGACGAGTGACAACAACATTCACTGCTTACCGTATGTCTGGCAGCGCATTCTTCAAGTCACGCAAGGTATGTGAGAAGATTGTGTTCATCTCTGTGACCAGAGCTAGGCATTGTTTTCAGAATGAAGGAAGGTTCTCTGCAGTGAAGCGGAGGAAAATTTGCAATTTCTTATTCAATTTCTAACATGTAACAGCACATGGTTTTTGCCTTCAATGGAAAAGTCTTCTTACTTATTTAGAGATAGTGACAACTTATTTCTGGTGTATGATGCCATTTATATAAATCATAATGTATACAATGAAGCCATTAAATTAGTGAGCTGAATTGATCTACACATATATTTCTCGCAGTAAAACATTATTTTTATTTCAATATCATACGTTTCTATTTCTGCGTACATTTTCATATCACCAGTGACGTGTGAGAACACTGGTTGTGGGAACACGAAGCGCGTAGGAGCGCGAGGCCTGAGCTGCCGTGGTGCGGGAGGAGGTGACTGGTGAGAAGTCTCCGGAAAGTAGGTCAGTCGTAGGCCATATGATAACACGGCCTATTAACGTGTCGCATCTCGTTATTCTCAATCACCCACTATGACAGGTTATGAAGCATTTCAGAGCCTATTATTGCGTATTTGTACTATGTTGTGGAAGGAATTGCTCGTTTAAATGTTTATATATTCTTATGTAGAGCCGAGTTGGTTATGTTTTTCTTTGTACGTAGAATAGAATGAGATGGATTCATGTTTTCCTCTAAAAACATTAAACGAGGTAATGTAACTTTTCAGTTTTACGACCTTGAAAACATCTAAGGTTTCACTTTTATTCCGTGAAAATGGACATAATATTTCAATAAAGCCACCTTTGACAAGTGAAATAATCTGAACTCACTAAAAACATCATCGACTGTTAATCACGGAGTTTTGAGTTTCCGAAGCATAAAACTCGGGCTTATCCGTACCCACGTGACAGTAATACGCTTAGCCTTATTTATTTTCGAACATCCACATCATTGGTTTGTACTGGCTTAGCACATAAGAACTTAAGAACAACGAGGGATGAAAAGAGTATCAAATGACGCGGTGGAGCAGATTGTTATTCAGGAAGAAATACTGGCACATTTGTGGAAGAATTATGAAGAGGAGCATAAATGAAATATAATAAGGGCAGCCTCTAAAATTTAATGGGCTTAGACATAAAGCATTTATACTCGGTTTTCATTCCTTCTCATATTTATTTAATCTTTCATTCTCTATTACCTAACACTCTGGAAGCCAATTTTTTTTTTTTCATATGTATTTTATCACGAGCTTGAATCCATCACTTCGTGTCTCTTGTGTCTTGAGTAATATCTCTAATCTATCAACTTCCATGCATTCATAAACTTTTATCTTTAGTCCATCATCTCTTCTTCATGTGCCCTTCTCTACAGCATCCTCCTGCCCACATACATCATGCATTTCATCTTTCCTATTCTTATGGCTGAACCATCTCACCAGTGTCTCTCTAGCTTTGTCCCTAAACTGATGCACATACACTGTCCCTATTACATACTCGTTTCTCAGTATTATGCATAATGACAGCTTAATTGCATGATAACCTCCCTTCTTCTGACACCTAATGTGACCGTCCACCTTTGCATCATCACAATATGCCGACCCTTGTGAACGAAAATAGTGACCTCATCTAAATCTGTCATCTCATCCATCCTTCTTTCACGCACCGAGAGCCCTCCTTGTACTGACGTTTATTTTCCTTTGATGACAAAGCTTATTGTGGTAGCCTAGATTCAGATCAAGGGCCGTGTTCTGAAACCCCTCCACGCTGCACCACCACTATTTTTAAACGGCTCTAGTTTAACTTCAGTGTTATTTACGATTCTAATAACAGATTAACAAGATTTATACATTGTTATAAGGGAAAATAGTCTTAAAAAACCGGCTTATGATCTCTATGAGCTTGGAAAATAGCCGTGGGGAGAGAAAAAAATAATTCTGAACAAGGAACTCCGCTACTCAATAGTGTCCCATTGTCCGTGTGTCCCGCCCTGTCCCTGCATATTGCCCTCCCCACGTACCCTTGATGCCATACCGCGGGGAGAGATGGAGGTGATAGAAGGCGGTGCAGGAGATAGGTTAGTGATATATGGTAGGATTAAGAGCTAATAGAAAACTTTTTACGTGTTGATGATAAAGGGTTAAAGAAATCGTCTATCAGATTCATTATGGAAGTGAAGGATTTCAACTGTTATTATTGCAAGTGAACTGAATAACTGTCATCATCATCATCATCATCATCACCACCATCATCATCAGTAATATTCTTATGGTTTTCTCCTATTCTCTCCTTCCTGCTTCTCATTTCAGTCTCTTTCGATTCCTTTTCCTCTCTTCTTTTTTGCTCCGTTCGCCTTTTCTATGTCCTCCTCCTCCTCCTCCTCCTCCTCCTCCTCTCCTTCCTCTATGTATTTTTTCCAATAACTTCTTATCGCGCTTATCGGATACTTCGTGAGGGATTATGCGCAGCAGGGGTTTGCACGAGAGAGAGAGAGAGAGAGAGAGAGAGAGAGAGAGAGAGAGAGAGAGAGAGAGAGAGAGAGAGAGAGAGACTGGACTTCATTAGATTTACTTACACTTTTTATTTACTTTTCAATTTTTGTCTTGTCTCGTTTCACTGTCAAATTGATCGATCACTACTACAAAGGAAAAAAAATGCACAACATTGCTCTCCATCACCCTGCTCACCCGTTCATACTCATCCAGCCAGCCACTTCCCCATACATCCATCAATAAACCCACATTTTCCTTACGTCTTATCACCAAACCATCCACTCGCCAATCCATCTACTAATTCCCCCATCCATTCACCCAAATTTCTCTCAACCACACATTCAGACATCCACGTACATAGCTATACTGTTTCTCACCATATATCTCTTACACACACACACACACACACACACACACACACACACACACACACACACACATTGTTGTTTAAGGATTACATACTGTAAGTTACATAGTTTTGGTCTATGATCGGCAAAACACACACACACACACACACACACACACACACACACACACAGGTCGGTCGAGCTTGTTGAAGTGCAGTTTTCTTTGTATATCTGGAATGTGATGTTTATTCTATTTTTTTTTGGTTTTTTATAAAGTATAACATTATCTAGCTTGACTATTGTATCCTCGACATTGTAAGCTTTTTGTTGTACCATTCGTATAGAATAGAGATCATGTGTTGGTTAGGTTAGGTTTCGTTACTCAACAATGGAGAATATTTATGTTACGGTCAGGTCAGAAAATATAGTGTCTTCTAGGCTGGATGTCTCCTTTCTTTTCTCAGTTTCAAGCTGATTGACTGAGACCAGCACTTTCCTGTCTCCCCCTTCGTCTCTGTATCAATTCGTGACTAAGCCTCCATTTATTTCCAGATTCATACGTGAAAGAAAAACATGAATAACCTCTACAACAGATAAGCAACCCATGACATGCCCAACATCGACTAAAATAAAATAATGAGTGCAGCCTCGTTCAAACCAGCCACCTTGAAAACACCAAGACACATAGCCTGCTCCTTACCCACGTCAACATTTCCATTAATTTCCAAAGATTTCCGGTATTTCCAGTTATTCTCTAAAATACGATGTGCAAATTGTGTCAGCAGTAGGTGAAAGAGGAAAAAAAAAAGGAATGAAGGTGGATGAGGAATGATTCTAGGATTGAGTCTGTCCTTGCTTCCTGCCCGGTTTTTTCCGCAACATTTTCACTCATTTTTAGGGATTTAAGATTATTTCCAGGTATTCTCTAGCATACAAAGTGTCGATTGTGTTAGCAATGCGTGAAAAAAATGAAGAATGGGGATTGAGGAAGAGGAGGAGGGGAGAGAGGAGGTGATGGGGAGTAGTGGTAGCAATAGTAGTAGGAGGAGAAGGAGGAGGAGCCGATCCCTGCTTCCTGCCCACGTCTCCATCAACATTTCCGTCGATTAACAAGTATTTCCAGGTGTTCTCTAGTGTAACGTGTGCAGATAGTGTTATTAGCAGTTTGAGAAATGAGGAATGGAGGAAGTGGAGGTGAAGGAAAAATAGTAGGTGGTAGGGAGTGGTAATAATATTGGTAGAAAGAGAATGGGTGGATGAGTGGAAGGGTAAACTAGCGGAAGGATCATGTGGAGGAAGTGGTTGGGGTGGTTCAGTGGTTGAATAGGTGGGTGGTGTGGTCGAGCAAGTAGTGAAGTAGTGGGTAGGTTTATGAACATTATATGACACAAGTACCATCCGCCGCAGTACCAAATGACTAGTTCGGTCTTTTTATTGTTGCTTTTCCTTTCTTGTCTTTTGTTTACGAATTTTGAAGCTTTTATTTCTCTACATTTTTATTTCGTTGCTTTATTTTTTTCTTAATGTTGTTGTCATTGTTGGTTCTTTGCTTGTTAATTTGCATCGTTTGTACATGCATGCGTGCTTGTGTGTGTGTGTGTGTGTGTGTGTGTATGAGAGAGAGAGAGAGAGAGAGAGAGAGAGAGAGAGAGAGAGAGAGAGAGAGAGAGAGAGAGAGAGAGAGTCTCACTGAGTGAGTGAGTGAGTGAGTCTCACTGAGTGAGTGAGTGAGTGAGTCTCACTGAGTGAGTGAGTGAGTGAGTCTCACTGAGTGAGTGAGTGAGTGAGTGAGTGAGTGAGTGAGTGAGTGAGTGAGTGAGTCTCACTGAGTGAGTGAGTGAGTGAGTGAGTGAGTGAGTCTCACTGAGTGAGTGAGCGAGTCTCACTGAGTGAGTGAGCGAGTCTCACTGAGTGAGTGAGCGAGTCTCACTGAGTCAGTGAGTTAGTGAGTCTCACTGAGTGAGTAAGTTAGAGTGAGTGAGTGAGTGAGTGAGAGTGAGTGAGTTAGTCTCACTGAGTGAAAGTGAGTGAGTGAGTGAGTGAGTGAGTGAGTGAGTGAGAGTGAGTGAGTTAGTCTCACTGAGTGAAAGTGAGTGAGTGAGTGAGTGAGTGAGTGAGTGAGTGAGTTAGTCTCACTGAGTGAAAGTGAGTGAGTGAGTGAGTGAGTGAGTGAGTGAGTGAGAGTGAGTGAGTTAGTCTCACTGAGTGTGTGTGCATGTGCGTGAACGTGAGCGTGTACAAAAAGAAAATCTGAAATACTCCTTTACTCAGAAGTGTATTTCGAAATCATACCCGACGATGATGTGGCCAATTTCATTACCATAAGGGAAGCCACAGGAGGGAAAAAAAGGAGCTAATCGATAATCTTCCCGTACGTCTCCAATACTTGCCTGCCTCACTTTATTCCACTCATTCCACTTTACGAGCGTGCTCCCGTTTAATTTCCTCATCCGTGGGAGTGTAAAGTAAGACGGTGACGGTGGATGATTAGTGCAATGCTTAAGCACGAAGGGAATGTTGCATCTTAGAAATCCGCATAGATTACGATAAAGTTGTTCTTGTGTGACGCCGCCATGGATGCTTCAGACCTTGACATTCCAGCGGCGGTCTCAAGATACAGATCAAGTTTGTGTGTGACAGTGTTATGATAGATGGGTTCAGTATAACTACCTTGATTTGATTCTTATTGTTAGTGCTTCGGAAGGATCCTATGACGGGATGACAGTTGGTATTTGACTATCTCATTAGGAACGTAGTCTCAATCTCTCTCTCTCTCTCTCTCTCTCTCTCTCTCTCTCTCTCTCTCTCTCTCTCTCTCTCTCTCTCTCTTCTCTCTCTCTCTCTCTCTCTCTCTCTCTCTCATCAATACATCACCTCCCCTTTCATTTAGTCTCCTTCACTGGCTGTCAGCATCAAGTTTAGGCCTCTCTTTTTTATACCCGGCTGCCCCGAGTGTCCTGCCTCCCCCTGTGCACCAACCATCACTCACACACACACACACACACACACACACACACCTGGGGGTCTTACTCATCTCTTTCCTTAGTAGTGGTCATCTCTTTCCTTAGTAGTGGTGGGCTTTCTTTTTCCTTTGTGTGTTTTGCTCTCTCTCTCTCTCTCTCTCTCTCTCTCTCTCTCTCTGATACTTATCCTATTATTCCTTTCCCTTAACCTTCTCCATATCCTCTTCTTTCCTCTTCTCTATCTCCGTGTTATTCCCCGCTCGCCCCACCTACCCCAAAAAAATATTCTATTATCATTGTTATATTTACCCGTCTCTGTTCCCCTTCCCATCCTCTTACCCTTCCCATTCGTTTTCTTTACCTCTCTCATATCGTCCTCCTTTTCCCTTCCTCCTTGCCATTGCTAAAAAAATAAAAAAAATAAAAAAGCGTTCGAGTGAAGTGGGCATTATCTAGCTATCACTCGAGCTTCCCTCCTGGTTGTCCTTTTAAGGGAGTAGCAGGCTCATAATAGAGAGGGAGGCGTAGGCTATCGAGGAGAGAGTGGGATAAGAAGGAAGGGGAGGGAAGCAAGGAAGGAAGGAGTGATGGGAAGAGGATAGGGCTTGTCATTGATTCCTAAGTGGCAGTAACAGGATATCGAAGGCTGAGATGATGTACAAAACGGTTTGGTATCAGGACACATTGGCTGATAGTGACTATGTAAGTGCGTATGGGTGAACCTCCCCTTTCTCTCTCTCTCTCTCTCTCTCTCTCTCTCTCTCTCTCTCTCTCTCTCTCTCTCGTTCTCACTTTGTCGTTAGCGATATGATTTCCCCGAACAAGAAGCGGAAGAAAATGCTATCAAAGGAAGAGTAAAAGGGTATGGGACAGATTGCCGAGGAGATAGGCGAGCAGCAGGTAAGCCGAGGGTCATGGCAGCCTCAGGTGGAAGGGGAGACAACAGGAGGGTGGCGCTGAGGCTTTAAGATGCAGTTTCCTGATACTCAACCACAGGCACGCTTCGTCGCCACCTGACACCGGCGGACGCAACAAGAACTTGACGCTGCGGCTCGACTGGACAAGGCCACCCGCCCCTCCTGCTTCTCCATCTCCTTCTCCGTCTTCTCCTCCTCCTGCTGCCGCCTGGTTTTGGGTTTCGCGCCGACGATGACTCACTGACGTGCTTCTCCTTTCCTCGATGCATATATCAGTGCACACATCCATCTGATTATCTATTTCTGGCTATCTGCTTTAGGGTTTCTTATCTTCGGTTTCAGCCGTGGTCGGAGGTCGCCATATCAGTATTCAACGGCAGAAGATTCGTGATGTTTACTTTTTACTCTGCCTTGTGCGTGAACACTGGCATGCAGTCAGTACGTGATAGACCAGGATACATCGTTAGGTAGGTATTAAATGAGTCTGGAATCTCTGTTGGCCTTGTTTTTATTAATACATTTGCCGTTTTTGTAACACAAGTGCCTTCTTGGTCCCAACTGAAGGCTGTAAGTAAGATAAGTGGAAGGTGGACGAGAAGGTAAAGGGAGGAATGCATTGTCAGCTAGGCGACAGTGAAGGCTGGAATCTCTTTGTTAGCCTTGTTTATAATCCTGCATGGGTGCTTTTTTTTTGTGTGTGTAAAGTAAATACTTATTTAGTCTAGGATGAAGGTGTTGTCATGCTTTTAATCCTTCCATCACGCCATCTGTTTTTCTGAACTTGGGTATAAAAAAATCCGTCAGGTACGGAATCTTGACTGCCTCACGAAAAGACGAGTCGTGTACGAAGTTATTCACTATATTTCAAATAAAAGATGAGTTACAGAATAACAAGGTCATACAAACTGAAATGAAAAAAATTATTGTAATAAAAGGGTAATAAATCATTGAGTAATTAGATAAATGAAAGAGGACGATATGATGTGACACGAACGGCCCTCGTTCATCACAATCTCCAGGATTAGTCGGACGACAACCACAGGATCCTCAGGCGGTGATGGTGAAAGCGTCGGGGTCATATGGTTCAATGTATGGGTACGGCAGTGACCTTTCACACACCGGACTCTCTGTCCCCATTGCCTTAGGATGACAGTAATTGCTCGCTCATCATTGAAGAGGCTTTGTACCTTTATGGGGCACGAACCTCCAGCGTTGCAAGTGATAGGTGAGAGTGTTACTGCTGAGCCAGAGTTGTGAGTGCCGGTGTGCTCAATGATGTAAACTGAGCATGGGTCTGTAAGATTGAGTAAACCCAAGATGACAACTAATTCCAGTCGCTATCTCTTGTTTGTCAATTATATTGTTTTATTACACTGGCTTATCATCAAAAGAAAGAAAAGATAGATTGATAACACTGGTGATATTTACTAATTCAAATTGGTTCTGGTTTTGACTCATCCAATTACTTGATATTCTTTTTTTTGGTGTGTGTTAAACAAGTGTTTAGTTCATCATTAAACACGTGTACTGATTACCAAAGACCAGCAACTGCTCATAATTTTTTTTTTACTTGTTTTGATAGCTAAGCATTGTGGTGATTATTTGTTTGGGGAAATTTATACGACACGAAGAGGGTGATTTATAATTATATGACATCATCTACTTAGTATAACGGCAATTATAGCTTCCTTGCTCTGTATGTGAAGTTGAAGCAAGATTGAAGGGGGTGGAAAGTTATTGATAAGTGACCGAGAAGTGACTGGCAAGTGACGGGGAAGAACTGACGATTGTATGACTGACAAAGTACTGGTAATGATGCGATAAGAGCAAAGACAGTAACACATTAACCTGGTCACGCCATGTCTGCAGATAGTGATAGAACAAATGCTAGCCTGTAAAAACATAGAAAGTGCAGGTGACGATAAGTAAACGGGTACATTTGATAAGGCAGTGGAAGATGGCTCCTTACTTGATGAAACAGCCATCCCTACTCTTATGTTTAGCTAAAGCGACATTTCAATTCAATAGATTTTAATAGGTAAAGGCCAGAAGTTTCGTCGAATCAGTTAAGATCCATCTCCTTTCTCAACCCCACTCCATGACGTCTCTCTCTCTCTCTCTCTCTCTCTCTCTCTCTCTCTCTCTCTCTCTCTCTCTCTCTCTCTCTC
>CM035204.1:21011124-21022023 GCA_020233015.1 Callinectes sapidus
ACTTAGAAAGACGAGAAGGTAACGAGAGACGGGGGGAAAAAACTGTGACAAAATACCAATAAAGGAACGAATTAACAGATAGACTGAATCACAGACAAATATAATATGGCCACAAAAGAGAAAACACTGTACTATTTACCACACACACACACACACACACACACACACACACACACACACACACAAAGACGGAAAGATCTGACACTATGTTTGATAGACAAAAAAGATACAAGTATAAAAAGAACTAACCAGACAGACAGACAGACAGACAGACAGAGATAAAGAGATCTGTTCTATTATACGTAACAAGACAGGGATCCCTTTTGGTGCCACCGCGACACTTGTTCGGATACCACGACCTCTATTGAAGTCTAGCCAGACAGACTGATTGATTGGTGTTCCCAGCGTACTTCGTGACCGTCTCTCACAGCTTGATGCTACTCGTAATACCCCTCGTTGGCCATTACCATGATTACATATACCGTGATTTCTTGTATCGTGATTAGAGTATAGTTCACAGCTGCTCCTTGGGTTATTTTGGTTCTTATTTTTCATATGTGTTTTCTGTGTGATTTGATTTTCTTTCTTTTGTTGTTCTTGTTCTCTCTTCGATGTCTTGTATTCTAATATTGTATTTGTTTTTTTTATTTTCATTTATCTGTTCTTTTTTTTAGTTATTGTTATTAGTAATATTGATATTTTTTTCTTTTGTAACATCAACAGTAACTATCCTTTTACTTACAATGTTTCTGTATTACTGGTGATAATGATACTCCTACCACTACCACGATCATTACTACTACTATTACTACTACTACTACTACTACTACTACTACTACTACTACTACTACTACTACTACTACTACTGCTACTACTACTACTACCAACACCAGTAATACAACCAACATATGCGTACTCTCCTATTAAGCACTTTGAACACGTTATATCGACAGACTCATTTAGTTTATCTCCTTGTGTTATGCCATTCAGAAGCAGCTGAGGTTTATTGCATTTACCTACGAAACCAAGATCGCGAAATATTTACAAGTCACTGACGATGAATTCAAATAAACGAGCTTTTTATTCAACTACTCATTGTATGGAACCTTATAGTATAACATTTACGCTGTATCATATATTTCACCACTACACGTACATCATTGGGACAAAAGCGAGGGTAGGAATGTTCTCTGTGGGTTTCTCTTTAACTTGAATGGTCGTTTCTTAGGCCCCTGTTTATTTAAGAATTACTGTGTGTTGTGAACCCTGCCAGGCCTACCAATCCTCATTGTGTGAGACAAGAAGAATGTGTGTGTGTGTGTGTGTGTGTGTGTGTGTGTGTGTGTGTGTGTGTGTGTGTGTGTGTGTGTGTGTTTGATAAGCTGGTTGTTGTTATGGTGTTCTGTTGATGTACATTTCGTTCTTCTTGCACGTGTTGGTTGCTTACTGTGATTGGCAACTGGTTACTGATTGTCGATGTGTGCTGAGTGTGTGTCTTCTCTCCCTCACTCATCTGTAAAGGGCTGAAGCTGTGAGTCTTGTGTGGGTGAAGTAGAGGGATGATTGGAGGGATTGACCATCTTAGCCTTGACAATGTGCGAAGCTTAATTCACTACCACCTCCAACAACAACACCATCTCCATCATCACTTACCCAAACAACAACAATATTTACGTAACCACAGTGGTTTTCTTTTCTTTCTTTTTTTATGCGTCATCTCGATCTATGATAATTAGTCTTGTCATAATCACCACTACCACTCTTACAAACAAGGTGAAAACTACTGTGATCACTACCACCATAACCATCATTACCACCACTACTGTCATTTTGTCATCACGGTCACCACCAGTGTCATTCATTCTCACAGTTATCACCATCAACAGTAGTAACACAATAGCTAACCACCACCATCAGAACCAACATCAACACCACGCGGCACCACCGTCACCACCTCTGCCACCTTCACCTACTTCTTAGGAATTTTTCCCATGAGCAGCATCTGGCACGGGCATGCAGGACAGTGAAGATATCAAGGGCATACAATTGCAACATTCCCTTTCACACGCCACTCACACTACGAGCTGTGAGTGCCTCTTTCAATCAGCACGTCATATATCTAAAATCCACTTGAAAGACAGTAAAAATGATTATTTCAGCACCACTTTTCATACATAAAGTACAATATTTACCTTTTTCTTTATATTCCTAGATAAAGAATCATACACCTTTATACACTTGCATAAATTTTTTGTGTATCTCGTATAGACTCGAAACTCTAAGCCTGTCACGAAGGTCAGCAGTTCCTTGCCTCGTCAGCCTTGAGACGTCCATTACGAGAGTTAGGACTCACTACTCTAGATAGACCACCACCACAACATAACCATCACCACCTCCACAACCACCATCACCACCACCACCACCACCACCACCACCACCACCACCACCACGATATAATTCGTTAAAAAGACAAAGAAACAAACAAAGGAGACAAAGAAATGAATAAGGAAGATGAAGAAAACAAAGAAAGACGAAAAAGAAAAAGAAAGGAAACAAAGAAGAAAGCAAAGGAAAGGAAACATTAACAAATAAGACAAATAAAAAAAAGAAAAACAAAAGAAAACAAAGAACATGAATAAGAGAACAAAGAGCACGAATGGAAAAACAAGTAAGAAGAATAATGAAACAAAGGAAACAAAATAAAGGATAAAGAAAACGAAAAAAAACAAAGATAAAGACAATAGTGAAGAAGACAAGGAAGAAAAGCAGACCAAAACAAAAAAATCCGAGGAAAAGCATACAAACAATGAAAAATCTGAAAATTTTGAAAAAAATGAAAATGATATAAAAAGCAAACGTTAATAAAAAGGGACAATCATTAACACTTTTCCTGATAAAGATAATTATGAAGAAGACAAGGGAGAAAAACAGACAAAAACAAAGAAATCCGTGAAAAAGCATACAAACAATGAAAAATCTGAAAAAAAATGAAAAAAATAAAATTATATAAAACACAAACGTATTAGTAAGTGAATAAAAAAAGGGACAATCATTAACACTTTTCCTGCGATATGGTTCATCATTCTTATTAACAAACCATCACCGATATCTTTTGTCTTAACTCACTGCCATCTGAAAGCATTCTATTAACTAAAGTCTGTTCAATATACGCCTTGCAGCTATTTTTTTCTATCTTTCTTATCGATTTCTGTTAAGATTTCGCTATTGTGTTTAGGTGTGCATCGCAATGAAAGAGTTAAGGTACAAGAGGAAGGAAGTACGATGGTATTTGGTAAGAAAACTATAAGGAGGTAGGAACTGTGTTATATAGCTATGTATAAGAATCCAAGTGATAATGTAAAAGTGTAATTTTGAATAATGAACCAAATTTCGTGTTGAGGATGGTAACTGTGGATAAAACATTCTTTTCATTAACCAAAAGATAATAGGTTAGGGAAATATCAAGAAAACTTAGACGTAGCTAGAGACGGTCAGAAATACGAGTAGAGAGAGAGAGAGAGAGAGAGAGAGAGAGAGAGAGAGAGAGAGAGAGAGAGAGAGAGAGAGAGAGAGAGAGAGAGAGAGAGAGAGACTGACTGACTGACTGACTGACTTCATACTCGTATACCTTACCGTCTCCGAGCTACGTCTAATATTCTTTACGTTTTCCTAACCTATAATATGATACCAACAACAGAATTGTATGACTCCTTTCCCTTTACTTGATTGATTTTAATTTAAACTATTCAAATACCACACATGATATAGATGTTTGAGAAAAGTAACTATGTCTGCATAGAATTTAGAAAGTGGATATTTGATTGATGGTAATAATGTTGTAAAACATTAATGTTACAGTTACTGAGCAATAATATTTCATTTTCACCTATTTATTTTCTTGAAGCTTCCTACATATTATTTCAAGGAAAGTATGCGTGAGTTATTCAAGCGTAGTGTGTTTACCATGCAATTTATATAGAGCTTAGAATACAAAGTTAGCATAAAGTTTCAGCATAGCATTGTAAAGGTACAGCAAGAAGGTCAGAGCTAATAAAAAAAAGTAATTAAGCATGTTCTTCATGAAATCTGCAGTAGTGGTAAACCTCGTACCCTTATAAGGACGTTGATATGTGTGGCGGAACCTTTCAACCAAATTTTGGGTAATGCAATAATATCGTATAGTTTAATTAATCATTTTAAGAGATAAAATAGATTACCATTTTTTTTTCTTTTTTCTGAAGTGATCTTATACTGAGGTGGATTAAGTGGTGATTGTACCGTTGCCCTCCCTGAGGCACGCAGTCCTCTATATAGTGCCGCCACTGACGTACCCTCGCACCTCCGCCCTCTGCTGATAAGAGACACTACGCATGCATCAAACGCCCACTTGACCCCATCATGTAAGGTACCGGCTAACCCTCTCCACCCTCTTGTCTTAACTTCCCTCGTAAATTCCTGCTTGTGTAAGAGTACATGAAATTGTCTCGCTTTGGTTATGCCCACTCTTCCTTTTCTCATGTCCCACTTTTTTTTTATCATTATTATTCATTTCTTTTTTTTTTCAAGTGGAAATAATACAGACTTATTCTTTGTGTCTATGTGCGTGACAGACATGATACCTTTAAATGAAAATGGTGAGTTGGTGTGAGTTTAAGTGACATTGAAAAATATCAAGACTTTTGTGTCTATGCTTACTCATTCAAGTCACTCATGTCAACTGGTAATATTATGATTAGCACTGTCATCACCACTGAATATGATACAGTTGAATCAGGTGAAGAGGTGCAGTGCCAGCGTGTTAATCCCTTAAATTGCTTCTGTCGCTTATTCCCAAAAGTCACTGCCATTCAAGAAACTCAATCCCTTCATGCCATCCACTTGCCACTTTACACAAATTCTTATTCACACATTCCATTTCTCCAGATCACTCCTTACGACTCATTACTTCCATTCCTTCTGCTCCAAATCACTCCACTCATTCACACCACGTAGTCCGTTCAGTCTCTGTCAGTCATTTACTCGCTCAGCGCCACTCCACTCACTCCACAATCCAATTTCCTTCCTCCGCTTAGTGACTCCGTTTAGGGATGAATCACCGCCATCTCTTCATTTCATCACTTATCTATTTGTTTTGAGTTTCCAGCAAGGGAATGTAGTTAGCGCATTACACGTCACGCAAATCCCTCTTTAAACTTTTTCAACCCAAACTGCTAAAGTGAGGTGGCGCCAATAATTTTCTTTTGTCATTGTGTAAGTTAGGTTTATGCGGAGATTACTGGTATATACGATCTCTCTCTCTCTCTCTCTCTCTCTCTCTCTCTCTCTCTCTCTCTCTCTCTCTCTCTCTCTCTCTCTCTCTCTGTGAAACGTTCCGGTCTGCTTGGCTTTAGGGAATAGAGTCCAGTGCGGGTTATGCTGTTAACTATTCATTGCAGCTCACAGGTGATCGATCAAGGTGCGTTGTAGGGGAGCGAGGCAAAGGCTTGGTGGCGGAGGGATGGAGGGGAGGGGAACGAATACTGGCCGGCTAGGGTACGAGTATACTCCGCCGCGTCAGAAGGGAGACCATAGCTCTCTGCTCTTGGGTCCATCTCTCTCTCTCTCTCTCTCTCTCTCTCTCTCTCTCTCTCTCTCTCTCTCTCTCTCTCTCTCGAGTGCGGACACGATTGCTTTCTTCTAGTTACATAATAATCGCTGTTCTAATTATGTTTTCATGTGTTTCTTCCTCTCAGTTTGCGAAATTAATCACAAGGGTGTGCTCGTCCAACCTTGTTTTTCAGCATTACGCAAGCATTAAGGTTCCTGCAGCTATGGGGACTTCCTTTTCCCTCTCTCTTATTTATCGACCCACTTTAGTCTTTTTTCTTTGCTAGGCGCTGGACGGGAGCCAACACGCCATATTTCGCTTAGGGTAAGATGGAGGGTTCAGAAAATTACGGACTCAGTTTGTACCCTAAAGCTAATATTTTTTTCTTCACAATTCGTACCGTCAACGAAGAAGTGGAAAGCGAATGTGTACATTTCATTTCTCCCTTTTCCCGTTTTCTCTATCTCTGAAGGTCTTTGAAGATTTTCGTGCGAAGTCTACAGATTTATGGGTAATTTGTAATATCTTTTCCTTACATTAACTTGAGGGAACTTTTTTAAAGTTATCTACTTACAATAAGATGCGACTAGGAAAAGAGTGTGAACATCTGCTACAAAAGATTCTATCTTTGTAACTCTTGTAACACTATAAACGATATATTCTGCAAAGTATCCACGCCATTCACACAATAGCAATATATTTTTAGACACTCTGTAAAACAAAGTATTGAGTAAATGGGAAGCTTTAAGAGATTAGACAAGTATGTGGATGAGAATGACAGGTGGAATCAGGTAAATTTGTTCACATAGGGGTTAGCCACGTGTAGCTCTAGCTGTCTCTTGCAGCTTCTCTTATTTCTTTATGTTTTTATGTAAAAAAAAAAGTGTCAAACATTCTGCAATGTCACACTCTGCAATCACAAAGTTTGTAATGTGACAGCGTATGAAAGCCTGTGTTTCTTATAAGTAGTGTATTTATGAACTCGTAAGAGAAGCCCAAGCAATGCTCTGTAGTGTCATAACTGCTGTGTCTGAGTCATGGAAGACGGAGAGGAGGTGACGCAAAATGGGCAGTGACACTATAGGAGAGTGGTGCCTTGTCCTCTTGTCCTTGTTGTGGTGAGTGTTACGTGATCTAGCTTCATGGGGTGAATGGGCGCACTACCTTGTTGGGTTGGATCTTTGATTACATTGCAGTCGTTGATCCTTTTTTTTCATAGCGAATGAACGATGTCACGTGATGGCAGTGGATTTTATCTCTTTTGGGTCAGTGGGTCCGCCGCGCTGCTTAGCTTGATCGATTTGCTTCCATCGCTAAGTAGTCCCTTCAGTCTTTTTCCTATAACGGACAATTAACTTCATGTGTTCGTTGTAGATTGTATCCAGTCTCTTGGGGGTCAATTGGTTCTCCGTCCTAAAAGTTATTAACTTTTTTCATTAATCGGTAATCGCTGAGCTTAATTTTACGTCTAAAGGAAATTGTACCCAGGCTCTTGATGGGGATTTGGTTAACATCACTGAGGTTGGTCGGACAGTGTTTGCTTACTAACAAGTATTTAGACGTTATTTTGATTTTGTGTTGGATTCTTTTAAGTAATTCTGTAGCTTATAGAAATATAAAAATGGTTTCTTTGCCTAATTATGTGGTTGTTGTAGCCTGGATGTTAATGAGACGACAATAACAGTGAACATTTAATCAATAATAACTTTTCTAGGAACGAATAATGGATCTCATGGCTTTGTTGATAGTGAAGTGCATCTTGGTTGGTTCACGTGGTTCTCATTAATCAGTAATCCTTTATTTTTCCAGTGACGAACATGAATTATATAACGAATCATTAATTTTATGTCCTCGGGGTAGAGAGAGTCCAGTCCCTCCTCCTGGGTTTATGGGTGTGACATCTGGATGGCCTTGATGAGTTGTTTTTGTCAATCCCCGGTCCGTAATTCATCTTTATAGCTAAGTAAATATAAATACGTAGTAAAATGTGTCTTGTTTCTTAGGATCAATTGACTCACTGGACTGAAACGGATTTAGTCGTTTTCATGAATCATTTATCCTGCAGCCTTTGCCTCTAACCACCAGCGAAATGAACGTGGCGCTATTGCAATATGTGTCTTTTTTCGTAGTACGCTCCCTAAGGATGAACAGGTTCGCCGTTCCGAGCTTCTATCGACTCGATTTTATTGACGTCTTCTCCACTTGACTTTTCTTTTTAATTAACAAACAAGTTCATATGATCTGTATTCAGAACACCTTGTCTCTTTGTTTTTCATATTTAACGATAACGCTATCAAAATTACCAAATGGCTCTGATTAATTTGTAGTTCAAAAGTGTTTTTTTCCTATAGAAGGCAGCCAATTTGACGTGTTGGCTGAGCAATGTAGCAAGACGTGAAAGTCGAGGCCAAAAGCTTGAGGCGAGTTGGCTCTGCGTGGCCGGATCTCATTGCTCTTGTTTCAGGTTACCGAGGCACGAAAGTAATCGAGGCTGTGCTCTGTGGCCTTAAGGGGCGGACGTGTATCTCGTTGCGCACCAGTAGCATCCCGGAGGGCTTTGGGAAAAACGGTAATTTTACAAGTCACTGTCGTCCTCTTCGTTCTCCAGCATTAAAAAAAAAAAAGAAAAAAAAGAGGCGAGAAAAATTTGCCTTCACGGAAGACTTTCAGAGTACCCGTCCAGCCAGCTCGCCGGAACGCTTCTTAAAAAATCAGAGGAAAACAGAAGGTGGAAAGCAAATCCCCTGCTAGTATCCCCTTGAATCTTGTATGGTTCCCTGGCGTGCCCTTTCCTTCTCGCCCATCATTTCTTATTTCGTCGTTTCCCAAGTGTCAAGGACTGGAGCCATATGTGGGTTCTCTCAAGCTGTACCTGTTCAATGCGTCTTCTTTTTTGGTATTCTTTCCTCTCCACTTTTTTTGCTGTTTCTCTGTTTGGAGCTCCATTTTCTTCCCTGCTCGTATCTTACTTTTCCTATTTTCGATTCTCCATCCTTAGTAAATGTTGGGTAGAGTCTTTTTCCTCTTCTCGTCGTATTCTTCCTATACCTATATTTTTTTCTCTCTCTTTTATTCTTCCATCAGTCCATCACCCTTGGGTTGCAAGTATCTACGTAAGTATTCAATATTTCCCTTTGTTCTGAATGACTTGAGCGTGTCATCTGCAAAATAAAAAACGGGAAAAAATAATGAACTTAGATTAACGCAACAACGCACGCGATTACAATAAAGTTTTGCTGTTAGGCGGATTTCTCACCGTCGCTTCCTAATCCTTGCGTATCTTCGCTGTTGCCTCTTCAGGAGAGGAAAGATACAACAACACAGGAATCGCTCCATACCTCCCTCATCGACCGTCTCATGTGTGGCGCGTGCTGACGTAATGTACACCCAAAGAACAAATTACCAGACATCAACACCACTCTCTTTTCCTACTGTTTGTGTTTTATTTCTCTTGTTTTCATGCCTCTCTCTCCCTCTCTGTTTGGACAGGAGTGAAAAATGTCCGTGAGAAACACCAGAATAACATGTGAACTGATACCAGCTCTCTCCCTCCCCTCTCCCTCTCCCTCTCTCTCTCTCTCTCTCTCTCTCTCTCTCTCTCTCTCTCTCTCTCTCTCTCTCTCCCTTTTTCTGTCTCTGTTGCTAACCTAACCAACGTATCATGTGTAGTACTTTCCAACAGCTCCCACTAATACACCAATGAAGGATAATTACCATCAGGAGGGAGCATCTGCCTCTCCCCGAAGCAGGCAAACGTACTCTGCCTCAGCGCCACTCGCCTCCCGCCAATAACGCTATCGGGGTGTTTCAAGGAGGCATGTTGCTTGGGGCTGGAGATGGGCGGGGGTTCTCCATGTGAGTTATGGGCCAGTGTACTGTATGGCCCCAAATGTGTCTGCCTGCAGGGCGGGGCGTCGGGCTGGCGGGGTGGCCGAAGGAGGGTGAGGGAGAAAAGGGAACGGACCCCTGCTGGTAATGGCGCTCTTCTTCCTGCGAGGTGATAGTGGGGTGCTAGTAGTGGTGGTGGTGGTGGTGGTAGTATTGTTGTTTTTGTTTGTTGGGGAGGTTTCAAGACATTTATCCTATTCTTTTGGCTAACTTTCTTGGATCTGCTAGGGAATTTGTGTCTAAGTAGCGTCTTTTTTGTTGATTTTGTTGTCCATAGCCAGATTTTCCCTCTTACATGAAAAATACGCTTTGTGAAAATAGAAGCAGCATTATCTATGACATTATCAATACCACCGCCACGCAGCAGTACGTTCGCAGCACTAGCAGCAGTAGGGGAGTCGGTGTTAATGGTAATGGTAACAGGAGAAGGAATAGCTTAAGTAGAGTTATATTAGCATTATTAGCATAAATTTTTAAGTTTACAAAGTACGTATCTTCCTTTTTGCGGGGTTTGTTCTTCCCCGTACTTCTGTTTTGTTACTCAAGTTGATATTTTAGTGCCAAGATTAATAGAAGTATTTTTGTGTTGTTTTCTCATGTTTTAGTTTTACGAGCATTTTGCACTTATTCAATGCATAGATTTTGATACCCATAAATCTAATCCTCAACCTATTTTCATTATTCACCAAAAACAATCTCATTATCCCCAGACAACAACAACATCCAAAGAGAAACTCGTTGGTATTATTTTCTTTTTTTTTAAACAAGGGTGAGTAAGGATAACTATTTCCTAATAAGTTCTCTTAAAAGTTTCTCCTTTGAAATTTAATAAAAAAGGATTCCCACTGGGCCAGTCAATTTAGCTTAGGTGTTATGATACTCCACTTTAAGAGTCGTTGAAGTCACAAAAAGCTGAAAAGAAATTCATCTTACTTTATCTGTCACTTTCATCCCGTTCCACACTTCCTAATCCTTTTAGCACTGAGATCCGTTTTTTTATTTATTTTGCTTATTATTTTGGTGATTTTACACAGTCTAGAAACTCGTGTGGCAATTAGAATAGTACAGACTCTGGCCATTGATCTTTTGACTGTCATAGATCCTTCCTATTGTCAATAAAAATCTCTAATTATACCCAAAACTCATGGTTAAAAATGTGTCTTAGTACTGAAGGAATTAAGAAAATATTTGTATGAAATCTCGTTCGATATTTTTACCGACTGTAATGCCGTGCTGTACTATACTGAACTGCGTGTTGTGATAGAAGATTGCCTACAGTGGGGACAAGTAAACGCTAGATAAATCATTAATTTTTTTATTATTTCAAATTTTCGACAATCTTCTTCAGAGAAAATGAAGACCTTTCGATAACACGTAATAATAATAAGAAAAAAATTGTTTCAGCACCGCAATCCATACTTGAA
>CM035204.1:21200196-21211299 GCA_020233015.1 Callinectes sapidus
AAATAGGAAATAAAGATCCATTGTGTTTCTTTTGGTAAGACGCAGTCCAGTCAGTTTAAGTTCCGCAGCAGCTTGAGAAATTACAAGCCCCTTAGCATTGCGCAGGACATCTCCCAGGAATGTTAGTTTCTAGTAAATACGCTGCACTCTTTACGTAATTTTCTTTTTGGGTTCAAGATAATTGATTGTTTGAAATAATTTGAAAACTTTACTAATGTTCAGATGACTTTCCTATTTTCATTTTTAACTTTATTTCGTCTTCCTCTGAAGCCCAAAATTCGTGCGATTATTTTCTGCAAAAGTAATTTGATTTGTCCTCTGCCTGTATTTCCAGCCTTGTAAAGTATTTGCATTAGACGTGCAGATTTAAATTAATTTTGATTCTAGTCTACTTCATTTCAATTCCCAATCTCTATTTAATCCAAGTCGACACTTCCGTGAGATTGCCACTATTCTATTGATGTCCATATTGCTTGCCATTGCACCATCACTAACACTACTGTTACTTTTGCTACTGTTACTCTTGCTGCTGCTCCTGCTATTGCTAACTTTTATACATTTTAGCAATTTAACGTAAAACTTGAATTTAGAGTGATATGTACGTTACTTTTTCTCTGATTTGATGTTTTTTATTTATATATAGAAGGATCAATTTTAAATATTTTATTTCATGTGTGTGCTTAGAGGAAAGTAGGAAGAACTACTTCCTGGTTTTATAGTGTAAAATAGTTAGTGGTCCTAGAAATATCTCTTTTTCTATTATGCTGTAACTGTACCTTTGCTTTTACGGCATTTTCCCTTTTATAAACTGTCCTTGAAGAACTTGTATGTGTTGCGTAGTTCAAGGACGACTTACCACCTGTGGACGTTTCTTCACTGACTTTTTCTTGCTGTTTTCGTAGATGTAAGGAAAATTAATAAAGCTGCTGGAAAGGTGAAATAAAGTTTTCTTAAACGAATATTTTTCGTAGTGTTAGTAACGATTTATCATATACTTGTAGCACTGTTGAAAAAAAAGACAACTTGCTCACTATAGTGTATAAGGTGTCGGTATGTTTGTTGCTTTTATCATGAATCGCTTTGAGTGTCGTCATTTAATGAAGTAGCGCACGTACTGCGTTCCATTTTTGTCAGTGTTGGTGTGTTTCCGGTGAAAGCTAGAGAGGAATACTAAATGCCAGGGGAACATTTTTAGAGAGTAAACCCTCCTATTTTTAACACACTCCACACTGGATTGAATAATGTAAAAATATTGACCCTTTACACCTGAAGTGAAAGCCTGCTGATGTGTTACTTGGGAAGAGGAAACGGAATGGAAAAAGATAATACACTCATTTGTATTCATAGAAGAAAGTTACACTCATAGAAGAAAGTATTGTCATTTGTCTACATATTTTTTCGCAAAGGAAGGAAATAAGAAGTGAAGTAGCATTTCACTGAATCCAACGAACAAACACGAGGAAACTAACAACACCTGATACCTGTACTAGTATAATTTGCGTCACGTGTACTGGTGAGGAATATGCGTAACATGTGAAATATGTTACACACCTGAAACAGTGGAATTGTTTGCTTGTGCACGTCTAGGTGTTTTTAAATGACATGTGGCAAGGTGAAGGAAATGGCCAGTGAATGTTAGTGAGTGAGACAATGTGATGTTGTGATGGAGTTTGAATGAAAACTTGTGGTGGAGTGGATAAAGACAAGGCCTGTATACCTTATCTGTGTGTGTGTGTGTGTGTGTGTGTGTGTGTGTGTGTGTGTGTGTGTGTGTGAGGGGGGTGCGGTGCAGGTTGGTTATCAGGGCGATGTCTATGTAGGGTCTCTGTTTTGTTACTAGCCCTGGGAAGTGTCACTGAATATTGCTGTGCACACCGGAAAACTGTACGGATACTGTAAAGGAAAGTGTCAGGGAAGGATCATACACACACACACACACACACACACACACACACACACACACACACACACACCCCTATTCTCATAAATTGCAACAGGTGAAACTATGGTTTCTCTTCAAGGTAACGTGAAAATAGAGATAAAAAAAGTTTAACAATGATGCTGTCTCACTTATTATTACTGTGTACCAAATTATTCTGGACTGTAATTGTTTTGCAACTATAGAATATCTATCATGGCTTGTGTTCATTCATTTCACATTTTTCTCGCTCACGCTCGGAACAAAAAGTAATAAGAGTGGAAAGGGCAAGGTGAATTATATTTCTTATTTGCTTTTTTGTAATTAGTTGTTTCTCATTGCTGTAATGGAAAAAAAATGGTGATACTTTTTACATGATCTAGTATTTTTTCTGTCTAGCGTGTCATAGGCGACACAAGTAGGAAAGATGGAATGAAAAATGTGAAAATGAAAAAAAAAAGGAGTATGGAATGTTACCCCTGTTTTCTTGTTTCCTGCCCTGATGTGGAAGACGCCTTTACCGGGAATGGTTTCCAGAACCACGCTCTCACACTTTACCTTCCTCGTGCCGCTATCTTTGAATGCAAAGTGGCATATATACACTTCTGAATTGCAAATGACAACAATAACAGTGCTAGTAATTGTATTGTTTCATTCATCAATATAGGTTACTCTTCTAATTCACTTCACTACATCAAGACGTTTGTTGAGTTAGGTTAGGTTAGGTTAAGATAGGTTAGGTTAGGTCAAGTTTTAGGTTAAGTTATCTCTTTGATAATTTTTCGATTGTCATAGTGTTGGTCTTACCTACATAATCGTACTTATTTTCGAAGGCAACAATACCAGTGCTAATAATTGTAAGTTGCTTTGCTAATCAACCCCACCGGATTAGTACTTACTTCTTCAACTTAACCTTTGTTCGGTTCTTTTGTCTTATCTTAATAATTTTTTTTATTGAAACGTTCAATAATCTCTATATTTTTTTTCACCTCCTTTTACCAAACAAGTGATGTCGAGAAATTGAAATGGAGCAGTTTTTCTCGCCGCTAAATTGTTGTCTTCATTTCTAATCTGCGCGAAGATAAATCTGTGGATAGAGTGGCTACCTCAAACGAAGAGTAATAGAATCCAAGCGTGACATTACTGTGACCGTCGCTTGCCTGGAGGAGGAAGAGGAGGAGGAGGTGGTGGTGGTGGTGGCGGTGGCAGAAAAAAGTAGGAGAGGTTTAAAAAATTTGTCCGAATACTGTTTTCTCTCTCTCTCTCTCTCTCTCTCTCTCTCTCTCTCTCTCTCTCTCTCTCTCTCTCTCTCTCTCTCACGCACAAAGCGAATTTGGAGGTAACTTAATGGACTATAATTTCCTCAGTCACTTGAAGGACAATAGCTGTGTCCTTTGTATATATCGAATTAACGTGAAGGTATATTGTAGTGTTGTAGTTTTATTGCGTGTGTGTGTGTGTGTGTGTGTGTGTGTGTGTGTGTGTGTGTGTGTGTGCGTGTGTGAGTCTTTTCTACCTGATGGTTCGTGTACCTTTTTGCCTTCCTGTTTATGTGTTTGATTATGCTCTGACCACCTGTCCGTCCTCTTGTTTACCTTTCTTTCTCTTTTCAAGTGTGTGTGTGTGTGTGTGTGTGTGTGTGTGTGTGTGTGTGTGTGTGTGTGTGTGTGTGTGTGTGCGTGTGTGTGTATGACAACCGTAACCATTAATTCACTATATTGATCATTTACCTAAGCCTTCCCATTATTAACGTTGTTAACATAGATAAATTTGTGAGAATGTCTACATTTCAGCAGACTTAAAAATTGTTGGTCCATGTGTGTAGTAACTTGGTACATACATATCTTTCCACCTGACAAGATTGTCATCTGAACATTTAAGTAACACATGAAATTCATCCGCTGTTGTATTATCATTACACAAATTACATATCCGTTCTTCTCTGTTTACACCTGTATATCTGCCGACATTTGCTGGTAATCTATAATTGCATGTTCTGAATCTAGTCAACAAGATACGGCTTTTTGTTAATTTAGTTAGCTAAGCTTCTAGTTCACATACACTTTTAAATGTTTTATAATTACTAGATATGGAATTTGTCGACAAGTTATGATACCAAGTACTGATCCATTGATCCATTTATTTTCTTTCCACTGGCTTCTTAGACCACACTGTTTTGGTTACATCTTGTGCTAATCAAATTCCTGACATACTACATTCATTTAACAAATTCTTTACAGATGTTATCCGAGGAGAAGTCTATAACCCTAACCTATCAACATGTAACATACACGGATACAATACATACGATAATTTTGAGCGTTTACTTGTAATCAACCGAGATCACTTGACATAAATGTCCAATGGATATAATCCCAGTTCCCCATATATCATAACATTACTTGTGTTTTTATGCACAAATAACATATGCTTTAGAAATTTTAAATGTAACAATTCTATCTCCCTTATGATACAGTGTCCCCAAATTTCAGATCCATAAGTCAGTATAGGCTGTACCATGTTAAAAAGTTCCATTTCCATGCCTACGGGCAAATCAAACTATCGACATTTTCCTACCAAGAAGTACATTGCTCTTGTATCTTGTTCTTTCAATTTAACTCTCATTTGCGGTATCTGCCATTATAATTGAATGGTAAACCAAGGTATTTATAATCTTTCACCACATCAAGTTTTCACATCCAAATTGAAATTCATATTTGCTCAGGTCAACTTTTTCTCTACTAAATATTACTACTTTACTTTTTTAACAATTTTGTCTTAATTTCCATTCATTGCAGTAGGTATTTAATGCTATCATTCCTCCGTCATTGTTACATAATATAATAATATCATCAGCATACATAAGAACTAAAAGTTTGATAAATCAAACTAAAAGTTTGAGAAAAAAGTTATCAAATAGAGTCTGGCACAAAGCTTTAATTTCCAAACTACCCTCCTATGGTTTTTATCCTTCTCTCTACAACTTCATCTCAAGTTTTCTTTCTGATCGTTTTATTGCTGTTGTGGTAGACGGTCACTGTTCTTCCCCTAAATCTATCAACAGTGGTGTTTCTCAAGGGTCTGTCGTATCACTCTCTTCCTGTTATTCATCAATGATCTTCTAAACCAAACTTCTTGCCCTATCCACTCCTATGCTGATGATACCACCTTGCACTTTCCACGTCTTTCCATAGACGACCAACCCTTCAGGAAGTACACAGGTCACGCAGGGAAGCCTCAGAACGCCTAACTTCTGATCTCTCTAAAATTTCTGATTGGTGCAAAGCAAACATAGTGTTGTTCAATGCCTCAAAAACTCAATTCCTCCACCTCTCAACTCGACACAACCTTCCAAATAACTATCCCCTCTTCTGCAGTGACATTCAACTGTCCCTTTCTCCTACACTAAACATTCTTGGTCTATCCTTTACTAGTAATCTAAACTGGAAACCCCACATCTCTCTAGCTAAAACAGCTTCCATGAAGTTAGGTGTTCTGAGCCAGTTTTACTCACCTCCCCAACTGCTAACTCTATACAGGGGCCTCATCCGCCCATGTATGGTGTATGCTTCACATGTTTGGGGAGGCTCGTCTATTGAACAGGGTGGAATCAAAAGCTTTTCGTCTTATCAACTCCTCTCCTCTGACTGACTGGCTTTAGCCTCTTTCTCATCGCCGCATTGTTGCCTCTCTTGGTCTCTTTTACAGCTACTTCCATGCTAACTGGACTTCTGATCTCGCTAACTGCGTGCCTGCTCTGCTCCCGCGGCCTCGCAGCACAAGACTTGCTTCTTCCTCTCACCCCTATTCTTTCCACCTCTCTAATGCAAGAGTTAACCAGTATTCTCAGTCTTTCATCCCTTTCTATGGTAAACTCTGAAACTCTCTTCCTGCTTGTGTATTTCCACCTGCCTATGACTTGAACTATTTCAAGAGAGAGGTATCAAGACACTTATCCCATTCTTTTGGCACATGAATCCAGACTTTCCAGGGACCGGCACTTCAGTGTTTTTTTTTTGTTTTATGTTTGTTGCCCTTGGCCGCCTCCCTTCTACATAAAAAAAAAAAATCATGACCAAAATCCAGAAAATTGCAGTTATATTCGAATAATTTACTTTCAATGTTATTAACATAAAATGCAAACAAGAGTGGCGACTTTTCCCCTTGTCGTACTCCCTTATTACATACAAAATTTTCAGATATCTCTTGTTTTAACATTACACAAGACCTGATGTTACCATACATGTTTCTAATTACATTCAGTATTTACTAGTTTACTTTCTCGTTCACCAGTTTAAGCCTTAAACCATCACGACATATTAAATCAAAAGCTTTCTTGTAATCTACAGATAAGGAAAATAATTTGCTTTTCCTCCATTTAAACAAATCAATTACACATTTGAGAAGAAAAAGGTGATCCAAGGTGGAATAGTCATGTCTAAAAGAAGCTTGAGTTTCATTTATGATGTTAATGGTGTTAGAATACTTAATAAGCCTTTCATTAAGAATTGAGATGAAGAGTTTGCCTAGACAGCTAAGTAGTGTGATGCCCCTATAGTTGGCATCACAAGTGTCACCTTTGCTTTTGTATATTGGGGCAGTCATACCACCCAACCATTCAGATGGCATTACACCACTATCGTGGATCTTATTGAAAAACATGACATGTAAATGTAACAAAATGTTTTTAGTTATTTTTATGTATTCATTTATTATGATGTCATTTCGAGGAGCTTTGTTGTTCTTGAGTTTTTAATGTTCGTCAATACTTCCTCCTTTGTTATGGGATCGATCGTCCAGTATATATGAGGAGTCAGTCTCACCATTTTCAAAATCACTGTTGTTATTAACCAAAGTTTTATCAGTGGCAAGTTGCTTGAAATGTTCATGAAATCAATTTAGTGAAATGGGGACTCTAGGGTTTTTCTTTTGACCATTCAAGATTCTCCAGCAAGTTTTAGGGTCACTACATTTACTTTTTTTTTTTTTTTTTTTTTTTTTTTTTTTTTTTTTTTTTTTTAGTTCTTTAATCATGTTACTTCTCTCTTCAGTTTTCACTCTTTTTATTTCTATTTTGTATTTTCTAATTTCTGTTATAATTTTATCAAAGTTTACTCTATTTTTATGAAGATTGTATTTCTGTCTGGCTTTATGGTATTGTTTTCTCACTTTTAAACTTTTTAGAAATTATTTTATTACTCGTTTTTTGTGTATGTTTTTTTTTCTTATATTATGGAAAAGTCACAATTGCTGGCTCAATAAGAATTTGCTGTGGTTCCTTATGTATTTCATCAAGCGTTAAATCATGGATCTTTATTGCCAAATCACTTAGTTTTCTTTTATCAATGTTTCTCTCATACTCACTACTTTTGTCAATATTCAATTTACCTAGTTTTTTACATGACTGTTTTACATCCTGTGTCTTTGTGGGCACAGTTATTATATTACGCGTTGTACAAAATTTTAGTTCTGCACGTAGTCCACAGTTTACATCAGATAGCAATGCATCATACTCGAGTATTCTGAATTTTCTAACTGAGTGCATAATGAATGACCTATGAAATAATCTATTGTCGTGTTAAACTTCGTCGTGGAATGTCCTATCTTACAGTCCTCCCCCAATCTACCGTTAAATATGTTGTTTCTACAAACTTCCACCATTTTTCCCCCCATAAGAGTTTCTGTCTGGGGTTAAGTCCTGGTCAGCTCTATTTTCAGTAATGTTAATCACTTGGTCTTGAAAAAGGCACATCATGTTTTCATTTCCATCAAGAATATTGTTGACAACAGGCATAGTGAGAATATGGGCATTAAACTCGCCACAGAGGATATGTTCAAAATTTTGACTGGTATAAGTAAAAATGTCTAATTCATCAAAATGTTGCTAATAACCAAGTCCTTTTCCAGAATTACATTCCTTTCATCAGTTATTATAGAAAGTAAACATTCACAGTCGTAATTAATAGGAATCCATTTGAAATTAACGCCCTTTTTATGCCAATAAGGATACCACCAGATTTGTATTTACTTAACTCTCATCTGTTCTTAAAAACAATAATTTCCATAATAATTTTCAAGTTACTCATGTACATTATCACATTTAGTTTCACTTAAACATACAACGTCATATCTTTTTATATTGTTAACAAAATCTACTGAAGAAATCTTTCACTTAATACCACAAACATTAAGAGACAATATATCAAAACCCATGTTGTGTGACATACATTCTGCATAATTATTATCTTGTGTTAAGCAAGAGGCAGAATTATTATTATTGATGTGTTTGGGTGTATAATGTTATATAGATGTAACAAACTCATAATTGCTCAGTAGAGGTGTGCTTTGTTGTCATGTAGGTAATACAGGTAAAGTGGTGTTTGTACATGATACACTAGTATTTCCTTCTGTTGTAAATATTACAGAATCAGCATTTTTCATTGTATATTGTTGTGTTGCACATGGTAAAATGTTGGTGTAACTTTGTTTTGGTCTGCCTTGTGTCAAATTAATAACTGGCAACCTTAGTGTAGTATTGTGCTCTGGAAATCAATGTCCCTGCACATCCCTAGAACAAATATTCTAGCATCAGCCTTTTCCAATCAGGGGAAGTAACCCCCACTTTAAACAAATCATCAGGAGTATTTACAACCTCAGGCCTACCACCACTATTGAGCCAGGCTAATATGCTGCCATCTTTGGTAGATAAATTTTTCACAGTTTCCTGCTCTTTCACCATACTCATCATTGTGGCCCTTATAATTGTTAGGTCTTCATTTATGTATACTTTACGTTGTCTACCTTTGAGTTTTATATTTCTTGTTGATAATCATCTCATTTCTTTTCCTTCTTAAACAAAAACGTACAATTAGTGGCCTTCTTCCATCCCTAGGCTTACCCATTCTATGTGCTCCTGAAATTTCTTCGAGCTTCAGCTTCACACCAATATCCTCAACAAGTTCATTGACCTTTGCTTCAAGCACTTCCTCAGATTAGTAAACAATACCTTTGCATTTCGGCAACTTGGCTTTCCATCTTGTCCACGAAAACCTTCATAGCAGTAGTCACAGCTGTTGACATCGCTACGATTATTATATTTGCCAGGCTGGGTAGTATGAGTGCAGCTGCATCTCTGGCCGCTTTGGTGCCAAATTTACCTTCCCTTGTTAAGTTGGCTAATTCTTCATCGATCTTATCCTTAACCATATCTTCTAACTCAGAGCCCTGGATTCGTGCCTCTGCCATTGTAGAGTGCAGGGAAAGGTTTGTTTGCGTCCCGCTGGGGTTTGGTTCAATAAGTTGATGTCTATCTACCTTCAGTGTCGACTTCCCAAGTGTTTCCGCTACTTGATAATCAGGTCATCAGGGTTTTCAGACGTTCAGGATACCTTTACGCAGCAGTAGACACTCAAAAGTATGAAATAACAGCATAAAAATCTTTAAAAACGGAGCTGGCTATGCCTACGTGTGCTTGGGCTTATGTGTTTGTGTGTGTGTGTGTGTGTGTGTGTGTGTGTGTGTGTGTGTGTGTTCAAGAATGGTTTGGACAAATTTCTCAAAACAATACCCGACCAACCCAAACTACAACCTACGCGCAGCCAGTAACAGCAACATGACTAGCTGGCTCAGCGACGGGCAGACGGGGTGGGGTGTATTAGTGGCGGCGCATCAGCGTGGCCACGGACAGAACTACTGTCTACAACTACGTTCCGCAGATTCCACAGGTGTGTGTGTGTGTGTGTGTGTGTGTGTGTGTGTGTGTGTGTGTGTGTGTGTGTGTGTGTGTGTGTGTGTTGCGGCTTATATGATGTGATTACAGATTCTGATTTACGAACACATTTACTTGAATACTTAGGTCATGGCACTTCACTATGTGTGGAGACACATTCATTAATAGAAATGGGGATGGGGCAAAAGATAGTGATAGTGATGATGATGATGGTAATGAGGAAGAGGAGAAGGAGGGGGAAGAAGAGGAGGAGGAGGAGGGAGGGAAAGAAAAGGAGAAAGGGGAAGGAGAATCTATTTGGTATGGGTGTAAGATAGAATAGATAGATAGATTTTATTGGCAAACAGCTTACACTTATAGTATGATGAACAGAAGAATGATTCTTTACTGGTGCTTGTGTGTGCACGTCGCAGGTATATGTAGGAGGTGAAGATTGTGTGGTGATATGTAATGGTGTGTAGCAAGAAAGAGAACACATCACTTTGGTTTCAGTGTTTTCTTTATTTTAGTTTACTTTTTTTATAATCCGTAAGATCCTTGAGGGTGGAGAAAAACCCTATATTATTTTCATGTTCAGTTTTCTGTAATTTCCTTTTTGTTGTGAAAATGTAATTACTTTTCAACCGTTGACTGATTAGAAATGATGATGTTACATCAAATGAATAAGTCCTTGAATTCTATAGAAGAAAAAACAAACTGAAATAATAAATGACGATGAAATTTTAATCAACAGAAGCTCAGCACGACAGAAAAGAAGAAATAGTGATACTTATTCCTTTTTTCCTGGTGTGAGTGAGTGAGCTGGTGGAAAAAGAGCTTTTGATATGACGTGCATCTCTCCATTTCATTATTCACTTGCTATCACTCAGAGCGATGCCTTGGGAAGAAAACACTCACGATAAATAACTTTGTGGTAAATGATATACAACTTATTTGCTAACATGCCGAAATCACTCCATTTTTCTCAAGACACTTGCCCCAATCTCCATCCTTACCTGAACTTTATTTTTACCAGTACCACCATAATTTCCTAAGAACGTCTCTCCTTCACTAGTTCGTTCTCAAGAGAACTATAGCATTTACCTTCATTTTTTTTCATTCCTCTTCGCGCCCCTCCTCTCCTCTGTTCCTTTTCTATTCTTATTCCAAGGCTTTTCTTGGCAGTGCTATGTTTTCATCCCTACTACTTGCAGCAGCGAGGGGCGAAGGTGACACGTAGCAATAGAAATGTGTATCTTGCCTATCACCTTTTAATTTTGTCCTATTACATATTACGTATATCTTCTGTCGCCATCAGTAGCGTCTCAGCACAAGAACAACATATCACCCAAAAGCCATTGTGTTTCATGTGCCTCTCCTTTCAGAACCACAGAGCAACCATTCCATCTACCACACACGTCAACGCTGCCCACGACACAGTTCATCTCCGCCAACACACACACACACACACACACAC
>CM035204.1:21239604-21250678 GCA_020233015.1 Callinectes sapidus
CACCCCCACACACCCACCCACACACACACACACACACACACACACACACACACACACACACACACACACACACACACACACACACACACACACACACACACACACACACACACACACACACACACACACACACACACACACACACACCACACCCCCACACACACACACACACACACACACACACACACACACACACACACACACACACACACACACACACACACACACACACACACACACACACGTCTAAATAGAGGGGAAAAGGAAGAGAGAGAGAAACACATTGAAATTCTCCGTATAGTTTACCCGTTCTTCTATTCTTTGCATTCCCTCTACTTGCCACTTATTTTTTTCTCTCTCTCTTTCTCCAATCCACTCTGTTTTTACTCCCACCCTTCCACCTTCCACCTTCCCTCAGAATTTATTAGAGGGCCAACTTCATTTACATTTTTTCCCAGAATTTACCAAGCACATTACTTTCCTTCCTCCGCGTGCCATGTCTCCCTCTCTTCCCTCCCCTCCTGGCATTAAATTTTCATCCTCCCACTCGTCAAGTTCTCTCCCTCTCCCTTCTCCCTTTCTTTCCTCCCTCTTTCCTCCCCTACCTTTTTTCCCCTCTCCAGCACTTTCCTCGTTGTTATTTGTGTTTTATTAGCAGTTCACTTTTTTTCACCCTTTTTTCTTTGAGTTTCACTTTTTGTTCGTTGCTTTTTGTTTCTTTTAGTTATGAATTTATTATTTTCTTTGTGTTATTCATAAAATTGTTTACTTTTGATAGTTTTGTGTTATGGTCTTATTCTCTCTCTCTCTCTCTCTCTCTCTCTCTCTCTCTCTCTCTCTCTCTCTCTCTCTCTCTCTCTCTCTCTCTCTCTCTCTCTCGCTCCTTTCATCACCTCATATCTATCTTCTCCTTTTTCTCTCTCTCTTTCCCTCTCTCTCTCTCCTCTCATCTCCCCCACTCTTATCTCCCTTCCCTCCTCTCCCCTCCCTCTCTCCCATCCTCCCCTCTCCCTCCCTGTCGTTCTGTCTGTATTTTACTCTCTCCCATTATGAAGTCGCGGTTTACTGAGGGGAAAAAAGGGGAAAATGGGACGACATGATGGTGACTGACTGACTGACTGACTGACTGACTGACTGATTGACTGACTGGTTTTGGTAATTATGTTGGAATATTAACCCTTTTTCTGTACTGTTTTTTTTTTTTTTTTTAATCATGTTATTTTTTATTTATTTATTTTTTTTTAATATTTTATTTATTATTTATTTATTTTATTTATTATTTTATATATACATATTTATTTATTTATTTATTTATTTTGTTGTGTGTGTGTGTGTGATTAGACGATTTTTATTGACTTTTTGTTTATTTTGTTGAAAGATTAACCCTCTTTCTGTATTGGGATGCATTTTTTAATCATGTTTTTTTTATTTCTATTTATTTATTATTATTTTTTTTTTGTGTGTGTGTGTGTGTGTGTGTGTGATTAGACGATTTTTATTGACTTTTGGTAATTTTGTTGGAAGATTAAAATATACTCAAATCAGAATAATGACTTGAAAATAGAATAAAGAAAACGCGTAATAAAAGAGATGGAACACGAAAAGAAAAGAAAAAAGAAAGAAAGGAAGAGAAAAATAATAGAAAAAAAAGTAAAGGACGTGAAAGAAGAAGGGAGGACAGCCAGAAGGGAACGAATCTGAAAAGCTTATGGAAAATGGGAAAAAAAGGAAGGGAAGAAAAAAAAGAAAATTCCCGTCTGCTGATTTTTTGGAAGAAGATGGAAGTGTGTGAAAACGAGAGGAAAATGGGACGCTGTGGTAGTTGAATGAGAGAGAGAGAGAGAGAGAGAGAGAGAGAGAGAGAGAGAGAGAGAGAGAGAGAGAGAGAGCGATATGTTTCCAAATGAGGCTTTCAGTATTAAATCGGTGTTACTAACTTTTCTGTACTTCATTATCGCTACGAAGCTGATAATCGCCCTCAGATTTATGACTCCAGTCGGGAAGGCGCTTGTTGACTGCTTTTTGAGATTGATGCTGGAAATACGAAAGCTGCTGGCCCAGTTTACACACACTTACATCCTGCCCATCCACCCAACACACACATTTACTTCTGTTTTTTATTTTTGTTCTTTCACGCTCAGACATTATTATAATCTCATTCATTTATCTTAGTTTTTAAAATTATTACTATAATAATTGCCATTAAAATAATCGATCCTCAGTTATACATGCTATCTTTTTTCCATACGACATTTTGACATTCATTTCACATTTTCGGGTCAAATATTTTCTTGCTTTATTGCCTTCTCGGGGGACCCGGGACCCATAAAAGTATTATACGTTATCATTTTTCCTTCTATCATAAATAAAGAGTAAAGTGGTGCGAGGCATTCGGGGGAAAGGGTATCGGTAGCGAAGCGGCACTGCGCCCTCCCTGAACATTACCTTAGTTTACGAGAGCAGCTTATTTGCACAGCGAGTAAGTCTTCATTACTAGTGGTGGCCTGGTGTGGTGTGGCGTGTCTTATCGGGCTTCGTTTTGGCATAACAGAGGGCGCCCTTGTGTGGCCTGCCATTGGTTTACAGTAGCTTCCGTGTGGCGGTGGCGTGCATTGGTTCTGCATGACGTTGAGTACTTGAAGCGTACCGTTGAGTCCTTATGTTCCTTCGCTCACTCTTACGTGGCGGTGGTTGCGGGTGAGGAAGTGGTGCCTGAGGGCCTTTAGACGCGCTGCTTCTCGTCTCTATGCACGGTGATGAGACCCAGAGAAGCGACGGTGATGATATATTCACACCTTTCATCCCCCGCCGCAAAATTAACAAAAACAGCAGCAATGAATCACAAGCACCCTTTCTGGCACCATTTTTTTGCCTTACGTAATGACCCCAATACTGACTTGATCTTAAGCCGAGGATTTCTATCACCCCCTGCCACCGAGGGAAAGGATTTGTTTTGATCCTCCTAAATGTGTATTGAGTAGCTTTGTCTCGGAGCGAGCGGGCGACGAGGATGCCGCCAACGTGAAAGAGAAGGAAAAAGAGGAGAAAGAAGAGAAGGAAGAGGACAATGTAATAGCACACACTAACAAGGTTTTTTTTTTTTTTGGTTTTGTTCCTGTCTCGTAATGTGATAAGAAATATGGCGTTTCGAGACATGTTAGGTATTGATGGAACTCGCATGGATGGAACTCGCACGCACACACACACACACACACACACACACACACACACACACACACACACACACACACACACACACACACACAGCACCGAAGCTTCCCTACAGATTCTCGTTCCCCACAGGTATTTTTTTTCTTTCTCTCCCTTCCTCGACATGTCCTCCATTTATTTCACGTTAGCGCCATCGCCTCTCCTTGCGAGTCGTCCTTTTCGTTTTATTCGGCCACTCGCGTCACATATTCTCGACTTTCCTATTCCTTTTCTTTTGTCTGCGTCCTCTCTGTGGCCTCCATTTGATCCTTCTCGTGCCTCACCCACTTTTCTGGCTCTCCTCCTCCTCTTCTCCTACATTACTTTTATCCTTCTCCTGTTTTCTGACCTGCATTTTTGTTGCACTTCTTTTTTTGTGTGTGTGTTTGTGTCATTACTCAAAGCTTAATCTTTCCTGTAATATTACCTCATATACTTCTTATCACATGTCACTCACAGCTCGCCAAGATGGTCATAAACTACCGTTAAAAATTTCTTACAATTTATTGTATTTTTTTGTTCTTGATATATCTCATAAAGATAGATGAATGAAATTAGGGAATATGTTCAGTGACAATTCTCGTTTTGGCATCAAAGAATTGGGTCGTGTCAATCATCGTTAATTATTCATCAACTGCCAATAGATAGCTACACGTGATGGTCTGACGTTGACTTTGACTTTATCGACTGTTATTCTTTTTCGAGTAGCTTGCATGCAATCGTTCTGTCATATTGCGAAAAAAAAAAAAAGTCATACTTTCGATACGACCAGTTGCTTTTAGGAGGTTGGGAAATGAAGTGCAGTACCAAAAAGAAAAATGCCTCAACTATCATCAGTATACAGGACTTCACTTCAGGACAAAGGCTTTCCCACGCCTTCTCCTCTCCTATATATCTGCTGGTCGTCGTCAGGAGCCTTCTGCAGTACAATTCACAGTGAGACATACTTGCTTCAGAATACGCTCTCAAAGGATCCTGTGTGATTGAGTAGCAAGTCAGTGATGCGATTTTCATCTGATTCCATATCGGGACTGAGAATTTGTGGAATGTAGCACACATGTCGGCAGGACTCAACCAGGTTCCATGAATCATATCCTTTGTAACGACATTGTGATGGAGTGGAATCAGCTGCCATTGTAGTATGCCGGGTGTAAAACGATTAAGTCCCTCAGTAAGACACCTGTCATATACAGAATTCAGGTGAAATGGGAAGACCTTCACCACCAGCAGTAAGGGACAAACCACATCGCATGAAGAGCAAGTGCCTCTCTCTGTCCTCTGCTTAATTATGTAAGATTTCTCCGAACTCCGTGCATTTCACAAACTCACGCTTCATGTCTTCCTTCTCTCGTGCAACTCAGCCTATTTGTCTACCAAATTATACTAAATAATTCTCGTTGTCCGTCATTTATTCTATTTTCTTGATTCTTCCCTAAACCTGCTTGTGTTTGTTGTATAATATTCAAATTACCACGACTTCCCCAATTCTGTTCCTTGTTTTGCATCACTCGTGTGTCTTTGATGTACTTGTGTGCGTGCGTGCGTGCGTGCGTGCGTGCGTGCATGTGTGTGTGTGTGTGTGTGTGTGTGTGTGTGTGTGTGTGTGTGTGTGTGTGTGTGTGTGTGTTTCTTTGCACGAAGTGGCTGTTACTCCCAAGATACACATACGTCGTCATTGTGTTTAACTGTAAAAGAAGAGATAAAATGCCCTTATTCTTCACATGGGACGTATCTCTTAAAACAATTCTGTTGATGTATATTTTCCTTTCAACTAATACATAAAAAAGAGAGATTTGAGAAGATTATAACTGTTGCCAATTAACTTCACTGTCACCAGGGTCCGGGGCTCTCGTATTAAGCACTTAAATCAACAAGAAAATGTAGTTTATCATTAAAACTATACCATCACTTGATCGCTCTTTTGTAGAATTATACGAATATCGTATCACAAATTATAGTGCTTTTGTATTAATTTCCTGAATCGGAAGAATAGTCAGGGATTCATCATGTTTTTTGTAAGAAGGGTTAATGTGGATGAATGACTTCCAATAGCGAGAGGGAGTGTGTGTAACAAGTACCGGGTCAGGGCAGGGCGTGGAAGAGGCTGCTGGTGGCGGGAGTGAGGACGGAAAACTCGATACTTGAACAAGGCAACCATTACATACAATACTCCGATATTCACCCTTCTGTTCTCTGTATCATCTTCTCTCTTGTCAATACCTTTGCCGGCTGGAGAACCGCCAGCTGGCTTGAGAAGGCCTAAGGGATGCTGTGGCACTGTGTAGGATGAGAAGCATAGGGTGTCAGTGTTTGTCTTTTTATTCTAGTCGAACACACTCCTATCTTTTTACTTTCATCTCTGCAGGAACAGCAAGCGCTTCAAAACCATTGATTTTATCAAAAGAAGCGTGTGTGTAGGTTTTATTCTTTTGTTCTTTGCATCAGTGCTCTCTCTCTCTCTCTCTCTCTCTCTCTCTCTCTCTCTCTCTCTCTCTCTCTCTCTCTCTCTCTCTCTCTCTCTCTCTCTCATCTGTTTATTTTTCCAACTATATATGTATTGTGTGTGTGTGTGTGTGTGTGTGTGTGTGCCCCCTTAAGTAAATTGAAGAGAGGAAGTGTACTCTTCTATTGAAGTTTTATGTACATTACATAAAACATGCTAGGAGCAAGGAACTGCGTGCGCGCGCGCGCATACACACACACACACACACACACACACACACACACACACACACACACCTCATTTTTCCTTTCTTTTCATCCACTTTCTCTTTTGCTCATTTACCTTGGCTTCGTATCTCATTTACTCTGTTCACTTTTTCTTATTCGTTTTAATCCTTTACTCTTCCCTCCATCAGTGAGGCGGATTGCTGGGAAGGTGCCGCTCCACTATCCCCGTCCCTAACAGCCACAGGCACAGGAACGAAATACAACACAGAAAAATATAGAAACCCATTTAGCGCTGCGCTACCTTCAGGAAGTTTTTCCCCCTTTCGGATGATCCTTACGTCCCCTAGCTGACACACTCTACTTACCGTAAATATCTCAGGAAAATTTAATTTGTTAAGACCTTTACTTTGATTATTTCAAAGGAATTGTATGAATTACACTGGCGATCAATTCGTCTGTGTGTACCTGTAGATACTCATGTACTTGTAGATATCAGTGTAAATACTTGTATATATTCGTTTAATAGCAAATAGTTTGGAAGTGTAGGCTTGTCTAGAAATATAAGTGACCAGTGATAAATGCTACCGGCTTAATCATACGTAGCAGCTGGTAAGGAAAGAAGTTGATATTTTATCCAGTGTGACAAGTTGACTGAAATCTTATTGTTGTCACTGTTTGCTTGAGAGGGGAGGGAAGCTGATGTATTTTTTAACCTTTAAAACTTTGAGCATTGACACCTGTCTCACTTCCGCGCAATGTAAAGTCAGGAATCTATTTTGACTGATAGGTGAAAAGAAAATTAGCCCCAATCGGTACGTTGTTTTAGAGCTGAAAAAGAAAAAAAAATGGAGTTTATTGTCAGGGTGTTTTCTTGTCTTAAAACCTTTACCTTCATATTTTTAAGGGAGTCGAACGAATTACACTGGGGATCAATTCGTCTTCTCGTCAGATGGAAGCTTTTACGAGCGTGTTCATACGTATCAGCATTGCCACGTCATCAAACATTTCCGATGCCGTTGTTATACTTTACTTTATGGTATTACTTTATCGCTTCACTTTCCTTTATTACTAAGACAAACGGTGCAAGGAGAGAGGGAAAGGAAGGAAGGAGAGAGAAAGAGGGTGTGGAGAAGGAAGGGAATGAGGGAGAGCGGTAGTGCAGGAGGGAAATGGTCGGCAAGAGGAAGGGAGATGATAGGACTGTAGAATAGAATTGATGGGAAGGATCTGGAGGAGGAAAGTGGTTGGTTTTGAGGAAAAGGGAAGGAACGAGGGATGCTTGGTTAAGGGACGGGGAAAGAGGATGCGGGGCTTCAGAAGGAGGAATGTAGGTATTTGTGTGGCGAGGGTAAGGAGGAAAGGAGGACATAGAGGAGAGAGGGAAGGAAGATGAAGATTGTAATTGAGTAAACTAATGGACTAATTGAAAAGAAGCCTAGAAATGTATGATGAAATAATAACTAACATGTTTCATTTATCATATGCATAAGGAAGTGTATTAATGGCTCGAATATATAACTTAAGTAGTTGATTGTCCTGTACATAGTGAATGTTGTTGGTCTTTAGAATAATTCATTCTTTAATTTTTTCCTAAGTAAAAGATTGAGTCTGACCAAGTTTACAACTTTCATGTTATTTTTAGACTTGTGTATTTTTCTGATACTTTTTTTTTTTCTTGGAGGCGTTGATGCTGAATTTCAGGGAGTTTCAAAGGTCCCCAAAGTTGCTGTTGTGTTGAAGGGAAATGTTTGGTACATTGTTAAGAAGGAGGATGAATCAATACTTCCGAATAGACTGTGTGTGTATGTGTGTGTGTGTGTGTGTGTGTGTGTGTGTGTGTGTGTGTGTGTGTGTGTGTGTGTGTGTGTGTGTGTGTGTTACATTTACCACTTTTTTGCATATTATTAGTCTTGCTTTTCTCAGTTTCTTTGAAGAGAGACGAAAACTAGTTATAGGCAGAGGAGAGTGGCTTCCTATTAATCTCAGCCACATGTCATTTTATTGGACTGAGGAGTGTGTGGATTTTATTGTTAATTACAACATCATGAACAAAGAAGAAAATGCCATGAATTACATCACTATTACATTTGTTTTTAAATAGAAATGTCGAAATCGGCTTTGCGATGGAGTAGTTTTAGGTAAATTTGCTAGTCTCTAATGTAGTTGAACAATATGATATGTAAGTGAAAGTGAGACATTTTATCTTTGATTACAATGTATTCCATCTCTGATTATACAGCAATGCAGGCATCTAACAGTTTTCCATCATGCCTCACGGAACAGATCAGCTCCCGAGCTCCATTTATTCATTAAGGTATTGGTAATAAATCTGCCGCGAACACAATGGGACTTGCCGATATTAGCCATGTGAGTGTGAATACCAGCATTACATAATTTTATAATGCAATAATAGTCTTTATCCTGTTATCTGATGTATTATGTCACCATTCTTTGAGAGCGTGGGATAAGAAACATTTGCTATGAAAAACGTATTTTGTAAAGCCAAAAGAGAAGATACTTTACGCAAGGTTTTGTAGTTTGTATTTTACGTAGGTTTTGTTTTATTAATTGTCCATAAAAAATAGATATATCAGTTTTATTAAGAAGACATCCATACATTTTGGTGAAATATATTTCGCAGTTTATATCAACACTAAATGGTGCAGTGTTCGGGTTAAAATGTAGTAGTTATTTAATACCATTTATGACATTTTTAATGGCTATAAAACACCGGGCACAGGGAGCGCTTCGTAGTATATCGCTGGAGAGAGTCTGATGTGCCAATGTTTTATTTTTCGCTACCATGATAATATTTCATATACTCAGAATATCATGAAACACGGCACCAGCAGTGCATTAACCACAAAATACTGTTCTTATTCATGTTGGTGTTGTTATGATAATGGTAATGATATTGATGATGATAATAATAATAATAATAATAATAATAATAATAATAATAATAATAATAATAATAAGAAGAAGAAGAAGAAGAAGAAGAAGAAGAATATGAAATTAATAATAATAATCAGTATTAATAAGAAAATAATGTAACAAGTAGAACTGAATAAGAATTAAATAAAAAGAACTATTATTATTATTATTATTATTATTATTATTATTATTATTATTATTATTATTATTATTATTATTATTATTATTATTATTATTGTTGTTATTATTATGAAATAATAATGATAGTAATAACAGTAATGGAAATAATGACAATGATGATGATATTAATGGAGTACTCTCCTTTCACAGCAACTCGTTCATAGCGTATTGTACAGTCGACTGTATCGAGGGGAAAAAAAAAAAAGATAAAAAAAGGCCGTATTGTTGTTTGTCATCTTATGATTGTCTATTAATCAGCACAAAATTTTGCAAGTAGTACTCGTGTTTTCACCAACTCCTCAAGTGTCTGTCTCAGTCGATAGATAACACTGGGAAGGCTTTTGCTTATTGATGCGGAGAACCTGGCCCTATAGCAGACTGAGGGGCGTGTCGAACAAGGCCTAGGCACTGTATTCTCTTGTGGGGAACCAATTAGGCTCTCTCTCTCTCTCTCTCTCTCTCTCTCTCTCGCCTCTCTCTCTCTCTCTCGCTCTCTCTCTCTCTCTCCTCTCTCTCTCTCTCTCTCTCTCTCTCTCTCTCTCTCAATACGGAAAGCCAAATATACTAGACCGAACTATGAAAACAGCCCTTTGAAACAACCACCTACCTCTCGTTGGAGAATTTTCGGCCCAAGTTAGCGTCATAAATTTGAACGGTCATCTTTTCTCCGCGGTCGTTAATGAGGCAGTGATTAATGAGTCCTTAGCGAGGATAGGGCGTGATCCGGACCCTGCAAGATTTTATGAGGCTGAGTTACTGGCTGGTGAAGGAAAAAATAGGTGGGGAAAAAAAATTTGAGGCGATTAGCACCTTAGGCGATCACTTGGGGGAACGTAGAAAGAGGAAAGAAGGAAAAGAGGTGGGTAGGAGAGGGGGTCTTAAATGAGAGAGAGGAAGGCAAGAGGGAGGAGAAGGAGGAGGTAATGGGTGAGCTAGAAAGAGTGGATAACCAACAGCAACGATGTGGAGGGAAGTGAGGGATGGGAAAAGGTGAAAGGATTTTTTTTTTTTAGGTAAGAAAGTCGGTTGTTTTGAACGTCGTCCTTTTTTCATATATATATTTTTTGCGCCTGAAATGAGAAAGGGAAGGAAATCAGGGGTGGTGTTCACACTCTGACACCGTGGGAGCCAAACATAGTCCCGTAACAGCAAGACACTAATTTTTTAGCCAAAACCAGTCACATGTTGATGTAATTTCGTATTAATTTCTTATAGTCAGGATCAATTGAAACCCTTTTCCTTATTGTGTTCAAGTAACGCACGGGAAATTGCCTGGGTTCTAGTGACCGTGTAAGAGTGTGTGCTGGGTGCGTTAGGAAGCTCCGTGCTGGTGTGTGATGTTGTACTATCAAAGGCGTGTTATTAATGTTTCTTTCCTCTTGGTGTACCCACGGCAGCTTTAAAAACCACCCAATTCTTGGTCTGGTGCGGGGTGCTCTCTATTTCTCAAGTGGTTTTTCGTTTTTATTTGGTATTTGATTGATTATTAAGCCCATTGTTTGATGCATTGAACACACACACACACACACACACACACACACACACACACACACACACACACACACACACACACACACACACAGAGAGAGAGAGAGAGAGAGAGAGAGAGAGAGAGAGAGAGAGAGAGAGAGAGAACCTTTGTTACTGTACGTGTAATCTTTGAATAATCTCCAAAACCTTTGATCTCCTGCTCAAAGTTTGATGTTCATTAAAACAACGAAAGAAATAACTCATGTGGAGACTGCAGACTAGAAGATATATCCATCAGAAGAGTCAGTCAATTGGTAACTCATTGCAAATCGGATATTCAGATAATTCACACATCTAGTCTTACCTTCAACCGGGAGAAAGAATTACTGGAATGATGAATTGGAAACCTCTATCATCAACATGCTTCCTATTTTCTCTTTCCTTGTATCCTTGTTTTTACTTTACACCCCTCCCAGTTATTAATAATCCAACAATTATCCTCCCAATATCGTGAATTTCCTGTCTCTCGATCAATACATTTCTTACGTCTACTAGGAACCTCTCTCTCTCTCTCTAGGAACCTCTCTCTCTCTCTCTCTCTCTCTCTCTC
>CM035204.1:21360729-21433223 GCA_020233015.1 Callinectes sapidus
AACAAACCATTAAGAAAACTGTTTGAGACTGCCAGATATAAAACTTAACCTCTCAGCCTCCAATCTATTTTTGGCATTACATCTTCTGAGCAAAGTGCTGGAGGAGGCTCTAGACTCATGAGGGAGGAAGGGCCTGAAATATTTGTGATTCTGAAACTTAGGTGATTCCTGGACTACTGCTCTCAACTAAGGTCCAAGAATTTGTGTGTCTTGGAAAGCAGACATTGGAATAATATTATTAATATTAAGTATTGTAGAGCAGAATTGTTTTTGTCTCCTTTAATTAAGGGATACAGATGACTAAAATATTTTGTGTTTCCTTTGGCAGATTGGTACATCATTGTTTGATGAGGAAGGTGCTAAGATTGTGAGCAAGCTGATCGAAAAAGCCCAACAGAAGAATGTCAAGTTACATTTTCCAGTTGACTTTGTCACAGCTGATAAGTTTGATGAAAATGCTAATGTGAGTTTATTCATCATCTTATTTGTTGCTATTATCATAATTTTTCACAACCAAATCTGATTCATGTGTTAATCTTGGAAAGGAAATATTATTTAAACATTTTTACCAACAGGGAACTTCACTTTTTTTTTTTCTTTACAGTTGTTCCTATGATGTATTTACCTAGTTGTATTATACAGGGTTCGAGTAGGACTCATAGTGTCCTGTCTCCATATCTTTATATATATCCAACATTTCCTTGAATTTATGTATATTGGTTGCTGTAACAACCTCTTCTTTTAAACCATTCCAAGTGTCCAAAATTCTATGTGTAAAACTATTGTTTTGTGTCCTTTGAACACGAACTTGTGTCCTCTCATCTGTCTAGTATCTTCCTCCATCATCACCAGGTTTTGCTTGTCCAGCTTTCCAATGACATTTACCATCTTATATAAAGTTATTAGATCTCCTCTCTATCTTTTGTCTTGCAGAGTTGGCAGTCCCATCTCTTTTAGTCTGTCTTCATGTTAGTTCTTTTAATTCTGGTACTATTTTTGTGGCTACTCTTTGAATCCTTTCTAATTTCCTTATATCTTTTTTTCACATTAGGTGACCACACCACTGCTGCATATTCCAACCTCAGATGTAACATACTGGTTAGAATTCATCATATCCTTATCCATGTAGAAGAGAGCCCATCTGATATTGATCATTATTCTGTATATTAACCTAAATAGTTGATTTATGTACTGTTCTGGGCTTAGTGTATCTTGTATCACCACCCCTAGATCTTTTTCTTCCTTGGTCTTCTTTTGCTCATGCCTAGCTCCATCACATGACATTTCTTTGCATTAAAATCCAGTTTCCATCTCTTACTCCATTCATTGATCTTGTCTATATCACCTTGTAGGTCTTGACAGTCATCTGTGTTTTTTTAACAACTCTCATTAATTTGGCGTCATCTGCAAACAGATTCGTATAGCTGGTTACGCCACACTGCATATCATTTACATATATCTGGAACATTATGGGAGCTAAGACTGACCCTTGCGGTACTCCACTTGTTACATTTCTTCAACTTGAAGTTGCTTCCCTGATTACAGTTCTCATTACTTTTATCTTTCAAATAATCTTGTGTCCATTCTAATACTTTCCCTCTCAGTCCACCTGTGTTTCAGTTTCCATAAGAGTCTCTTGTGTGGAACTCTATCAAATGCTTTTTTGATAACTAAGCAGATAGCATCCACCCACCCATCTCTCTATTTATTTCCTTCAATTACTCATGTAGAAACTTAGTAGGTTTATGACACTTGATTTTCCTTGTTTGAATCCAAATTGCCTAGTAGATATAACTGTATTGTCTTCCAAATATCTCACCCATTTCTCTTTAATTGATATCTTGCAGATTTTGCTGACAGTACTTGTTAGTGACACAAGTCTATAATTTAGTGGGTCAGTCTTCTTTTCTCCTTTGTAAAAGGGCACTATGTTGGCCCGCTTCCACTTTTGTGGCACCCTCCCCTCCTCTATTGAGCTGGTAATCACTTCCCAAATTGGTTTTATTAGTTGATCTTTACATTCCCTTAGTGTCCAGCCTGACACTCCATCCGGTCCTATTGCTTTTCTTACATCCATACTTCCCATCAGTCTGCCAACATCTTGCTTTTGTACCAGAACTTCATTGAATCTCTCCTGTGCTTCTTTCATGTTTGGTTCTGTAAATGCCTCTTTTTCTATGAATACCGAGTTGAAGCTCTCATTCATAATTTCACTAAGCTCTTCTGCTGTTTATGTTTTTTCTCCCTTTACTATCTTATCTATGGTTTCTTTACACCTCATCTTTCCATTTATATTATTCTAGAAAAGTTTGGGTTCATTTTCACACTTCCCTACCACATCCTTTTCAAAAGCTATTTCTTCCTCCCATCTTATCCTGACATATTCATTTCTTGCTTCTTTGTATCTCTATTATTTTCATTCCTCTTCAGTTTCCTCCAAGTTCTGTCCTTTGCCCTCTTCACTTCTACACATCTAGCATTGTACCATGTGTGTTTGCTACTCCTTATTTTGTATTTATGTACATATCTTTCCACACCTTCATAATGCTTCCTCAGGAATATTTTATATTTCTTCGAGGATGTTTTACCACTTATGATCCCTCTCCAATCTATACTTTCAAAAAAACTTCCTTAAGCCTTAAAAGTTGGCCCTTGCATAATTTAACCTTTCATTTTTATAATTCTCATCTCTACTTACCAATGCCTATTGTTGTAATTCCATTTCAATCAAGACATGACCACTTTTCCCCACTGGGCTTAGGTATCTAATGATGGGACGGAGTTCTATTTTTTTTGTGAATAACAGGTCTAGCATTGATGGTTCTTCTCCTCTGAGCCTATTGAATTCCTCCACCCAATGATCCAGTGTATTCTCCATGACTAATTGCAACATTTTTTCCCTCCACGATCCTGCGTTTCCACTCCCTGCCATTTCTTTTCAGTTCATACCTCTGCAGTTAAAATCTCCCACTTGTAGTACCTTTCTGTCCTTCCTTATCGTGTTATCCCGGCATTTTAACACCTTCTGCATTACTTTATATTCTTCCAACTTCCACGTATTTGTTTTTAGTGACACATATGTCACTACCATTTTCTTCCTTTCTCTTCCATTAGTTCTGATTGACCAATGACTTCTGCCATGCCATCACCGTATTGCACTCCCTCTACAAAGATGTCTTCTTGCACCATATTAGCACCCCTCCTCTTCCTTTTCCTTTTCTATCTCTCCTCCAAATTTTATATCCCTCTTGCTGGAAATTTTTGTGGATATCTTCCTTTAATTTTGTGTCCACCATGCAGAATACATCTGGTTTTTGAATACTTGAATAATCCTTTATTTCTAACATACTGGAAAGTAGCCCATCCACATTAGTATATGCTACTTTTAATTTGTTTCTCTTTTCATCACTTGCACCTCCTGTTGCTGCTGTAGTTTCTCTACTTCCTCTTCCTTCTCCTGAATAAATCACCTCTTCAGCCTCATGTCTAATACCCTGCAGTAAAATTTTTTCTTCTCGGTCTCTATCCTCTTTAAATTTTTTTCCTTAGTCTCTTGTCTTAGATCTTTCACCTCCTGTCTTTCTTCCAAATTCATGTCTCTCTTTATCCATACATCGTTATACTCTTAATTTTGAGCCAGTCTATCAGATCTTGCCACTCTTTTCTCCACTGCCAATTGTGATCTCATCCTCACTTTGAGTTGCCTTGTATTTCATTCACTATATTTACCAATTCTATGTGCTTCTTTCACCTCCTGTTCTAAGCTTTGTGTGTCATCTTGAACCTTTTGTATGACCTTTTTCACTAATTCTCTCCTCTTTTTCTTTCCCATATTTGTTAATAAGTTGTGGGACTTGAGTCTCTAAGAGGCAGCTAACCTGCAATGGACTCATTCTCAAAGCTCGAAATTCTAGGCTTGAGTTTTCTGAATTATCATTTGAAAATCTCTATTTTGAGCTGAAAGTTCCATTACAGGTGGTGATGTCCCTCTCCTTCGCTTCACTCCCACCCTGTTTTTCAACTCCAGTTTTCTTCTCGTTTCGAAAGACTAAGGGCTTTTGTTTCTGCTAGTCATAAAGACAGCTCTTGATGGGGGGGGAAGTGGGGGAGTAGAGATTGGGTTGTGAAGAGTGGTAGTTTTAGAAAAGGGGGTTCATTAGAGGGGTATTTGAGCCAATACAGTTGACTTTCGAATAGCGCGAGGTATGTTCCTAGAGATTATTATTAAAAAAATGCATTATTCAAATTCAATTTCCCCATAAGAAACAATGGTAATAGTGAGGGTTGCATTCCAGGACAATGCAGAAGTCTACCTTTTAGGGATTTTTTTACTCTAATGTATGAATAGTTAACTCAAATATGTAGTTGTGATTGAAACAACAAAAACACATATTCTTGTTTTATTTATATTTGAAAAGTAACAGTGCAGTACACTTCTTTTCACTTTTAACACTTGTCACTCTGCCGCCACGCCACGGTGCAGTGGCCAGCGCGTCTGGCTATGAATCCGTGGGCCCGAGTTCGATCCCGGACGAGGACGGCGCGGACCCCACCCAGGTTTTCATCCTTCACTGGTCGATAAATGGGTACCTAGGGCAACCTAGGGAAGGTAAACTGTGGAAACCCGGATTTCATGCTGGCCCCATGTCCCGGGGTAAGGGACTATTCCACCACAGGCTCAAAGGCCAAGGAGACGGGAGATGAGCGCCCGCAGCTATGCGCTGATACAGCGTAAGCCCCCCACTTTACCTTTACTCTGCTCTGTCTCCTCACTCATGTCTCCTTCCTCACTCTGTGCTCCCTTTACATAATACAGTGGTACCTCTTGATTCGAACACCCTTTGACTTGAACACTTCCTAATCCGAACACATTTGGCAAACAAATTTTGACCTCCAATCCGAACGCGGCCTCTCAATTCGAACACAAAAACACGAGGCGGCTGATGCCACCTTCCCGCCAGTCGGCCGGTCTCACTTGCCATGAACACCTCTCTCTATTGCGACTCTGGAATGGCTTTCAACTCACTCCGGCCCCTAGTTGTCTTGGTTACTCCAGCCCCCAACCCTGGTCACTTTCTGCCTACCACTGCAGTCAATGTGACCTTCTACTCTGGTCACTGGCAAACTTATTTACTAATTAAGATATATTTAACACTTTAAACAACCAATGAAGAATAAATTGTTAAATATCATTGTCATCTGCGCAAACTACGATAATATAATAATTTGCTTTTTTATACAATAATTTATACTTTTGTTGAAATAATTCCTGTTGGAAATGATGCTGTGAGGATATATTCTACTTGATGTGAGAGAGAGAGAGAGAGAGAGGCAAGAAGGGAGAGAGGATGGTGAGTGGCTGGAGGAGGGAGGGAGTGGGGGAGGGCGGCCTACTCAGTCAGTTTGCATATCGAATGGGAGAGGATAAGGACGGAGGGAGGGGGAAGGGGGGTATACAACGCAATGTGTTCCTGTACTTAGTGCATGGGAGGGAGGCGGGGACCCGGGGGGAGGCTTGTCTAGTCTTCATCGGAACTCGGGAGTTTCACACCGAAGTAAATAAGTGTTTTGTTATGGATGTTTGGCTTGTTTTATTTTTTTTTAATTAATGCATTTCATGTCTGTGTTTACTTTATATTCTCAAAATGTGAAGGATATTTATGATTCATGATGAGATGAGGGGAAAACAAGGGGCCAACATTTTAAATCATGTTGCCATTTTGGTGGGTCAGGACAAATTTTATTTTCTTCCATTACTTCTTAACAATGGCTATTGCATTTTTAGGTATTTTTAGGTATTTAGGTATTGTGGCGATGTTAAAGGACCAATTTCTCGCAGTAGGTGGGGTTGAGTGTAGTAATTTTAAAATTTAAAATAAACTGGAACAGATAAAATGTTTTTACATTAATTTCAATGGTAAAAACTGCTTCCTAATTCGAATTTTCGCAATTCGAACAGCCAAAAAGAATGAATTAAGTTCAAATCAAGAGGTACCACTGTAATGTTCATGGTAATCGGGACATTGCTTTTATTTTTGATGATTTATCCATTGTGCCAACAACTTCTCCATCCTCTCCATCTCTGTAGATCTTGCATGAGAGTACCTTGTAGAGGAGGCTGAAGTACCAGAAAAGCACTAGTGCACATCTTAGCACTTGCTCTGATGGTCCACAATGTGCTCTCTCTGAGTTTCATGGCACTTGCTATTACTGATATCCTTTCTTCCCTGTCATAATGGTTCAACACTTACAGTTTAATTTCAATTGTTACACTTTTCCTTGTTTTCTTGGCAGCACTTTCTTGTGGGGTGGTAGAAGGACGCTTGGGCGCCATAGTAAAGGTGAAAACGTAGTTAATGCATAAAAATGCTCTACTCACAGTGAGAGCTAGCTTGAGACTGGCAATAACAGAGCAGTTCATCCTGCTTCCCACCAAAAGTAGTGTGGGTGAGTGGGTGAGTATGGCTGCATTAAATCGAAAAAAGAGCGTTATTTAATCATATCCCCCTATATATTATACAGTGTTCAATAAAAAAAATGCGTTATTCAAAATTGAGTTATTTAAGAGTCAATTGTGTAGTTATAGTTCGTTTTCCTCTATGGAGTGTGTGTGTGTGTTCCTGTGCATGGGCCTAATACTTGGTATTAGATGTCAGCGTGTCAGTTTGGGGCATAGTCTACTTTGTTTAAGACATTGGGCACCTAATACTGTTACAGCTAACCTGCAATGGACTCGCTCTCAAAGCTCAAAAATATTCTTATTAGGTCTCCTCTCTGCTTCTTGTCTTCCAGTGTTACCAGTCCCATTTCTCTCAATTTTTCTTCATGTTTTTTTTTATTATGTCCGCTTTCTTTGTAAAACTAAGATCAAGTTGATGTTCATCATTTCCATGGAATTTCATGTTTTCTTGAACTGATTGTATGAGGAAGTTCTTTTTTAGTAATTCCAGAACTTTGTTGCCTCATGATTCCTCTCAACTTGTCATCCAATTATCCCTTGACATATTTTCAGGAGGAACATAAATTACATAAATTGTTATTATACATTTCGCTTCCAATTTAATCACTTTAACTTTATGCTCTCGTCTGTTAATCACTGTCAGTTCATTCAGCAACAGCATCGCACTCCCTCCTGGTTTATTTTCACTGTATTTTTTATCCATGTTTACCTTCCCCTATGTTCCGCAATGCTGAATTACCATTCAATCTGTTTCTGTATTCCCCTTAATATTGGGCTGTTCTCTCAGTGTGGTAATTTTTAGCCAATTGGTACTGTATTTGAACATTCTTGATTTTTTTTTTTTATTCTTTGCTAAATAACTTCTATTCTTCATGTTCCTCCAGATAATTTTTTTATTCTTTGCTAAATAACTTCTATTCTTGATGTTCCTCCATCTTTTCCAAATCTTGTCCACTCATTTATCCTTTGTGTTAAAATGTTATCCATTGCTAGTTGTGATGATCCATGTATTTCCCAAAATAATTTTGTTCCCTCAGTGCACCTCTCTTCCCAGCACATCTTACAGTTGTAGTCTCCCAATATAACCATTGTATCCCCTCTTATTATTTTCTTTTACCAATTCTTTGTCTTTTATCTTTCCTTCATATATTTTTTGTCCAGATATATTTGCTTTAGTCGTCCTCTTTATCTCTTGCATACCCTTCACACCAATTTTCAAAATTTTTGCTTGTTCCTTACAATATTCTCTTTTACCATTTCTACCACTTTTAAGCTTTTCTTAACTTACAACATGTCACCTTCTACTTTCTTATTTATTCTGCTTTTCCATAAGTTGTGTTTTTTTTGTGCAATGTATGTGTGTGTGTGCGTGCATGTGTGTTTGAACTTATGTATATTGGTTGCTGTAACAACCTCTTCTTTCAATCCATTCCGGGTGTCCACAATTCTATGTGGAAAACTGTACTTTTTTGTGTCCTTTAGACACGGACTCTTTTTGATTTTCCTTAGTGACCATTTACTATCTTATACAGAGTTATTAGATCACCTCTCTCTCTTCTGTCCTGTAGAGTTGGCAGTCCTATTTCTTTTAATCTGTCCTCATATATCAGCTCACTTAATTCTGGTACCATTTTTGTGGCTACTCTTTGGATCCTTTCTAGTTTCCTTATATCCTTTTTTGCATTTGGTGACCACACCACTGCTGCATATTCTAATCTTGGATGTATCATACTGGTTAGAATTTTTTTCATCATATCCTTATCCATGTATTGGAAAGCCACCCTAATATTGGCTAACATTCTATATGTTGATCCAAATAGTTTATTTATGTGCTGCTCTGGGTTCAGTGTATCCTGTATCACCACCCCTAGGTCTTGTTCTTCTTTTGTCTTAGGTATTTACTCCTGTCCCATCTTGTAGCTCCATTTTGGCCTTCTTTTGCTTTTGCCTATCTCCATCACATGACATTTCTTTGCATTAAAATCCAGTTTCCACTTCTTACTCCATTCGTTGATCTTATCTATGTCCCCTTGCAGCTCCTGACAGTCCTCAGTGTTTTTAATAACTCCTTAATTTGGTGTCATCAGCAAACATTTTCATATAGCTGACCATGCCACACTGCATATCATTTACATATATTTGGAACATTATGGGTGCTAGGACTGACCCCTGCAGTACTTCACTTGTTACATTCCTCCAACTTGAAGTTTCTTCCCTGATCGCAATTCTCATTTCTCCATCTCAAATAATCCTGCATCCATTCTAATAGTTTCCCTCGCAGTCCACCTATGCGCTTAAGTTTCCATAATAGTCTCTTGTGTGGAACTGTATCAAATCCTTTTTTGATATCTAGGTAGACAACATCTACCCACCCATCTCTGTCTTCGATTCCTTCAATTACTTGTGTATAGAAACTTAGTAGGTTCGTGACACATGGTTTTCCTTTCCTATTAGATATAACTTTGTTGTCTTCCAGGTATCTCACCCATTTTTCTTTAATTAGTATCTCACATATTTTGCTTACAACACTTGTTAGTGAAACAGGTCTATAATTCAGCGGGTCAGTCTTCTTTCCTCCTTTGTAAATAGGCACAAGTTTTTTTTTTATCCATACAAAGTGGGCATTTCCATGGGAATTTATGGGTTAAAGGAGACCACCTAATGGAGGCCTCCTATCTGAAAGCCCACCCACTAGAAGGCCGTTAGCCCGAATGGACGCCCAGTTTCTACTCAGACCATAGTCAGTATTCAAACCTATGCGCTCAGGGATTCCAAGGCCCCCGGAGCCCAAGCGGTTCCACTGTACCATGGTGGCTCACACCTGGCCCTCTTCCACTCTTGTGGCACCCTCCCCTCCTCTATTGAGCTTGTGATCACTTCCCAAATTGGCTGTATTAATTGCTCTTTACATTCCTTTAGTGTCCAGTCTGACACTCCATCTGGTCCCATTGCTTTTCTTACATCCAGATTTCCCAACAATCTGCCAACATCTTGCTTCTGTACCACAACCTCCTTGAAAACCCCCTGTGCCTCTGTCATGTTTGGTTCTGTAAATGTCCCCTCTTCTGTGAATACTGACTTGAAGTTCTCATTCATAATTTCACTGAGCTCTTGTGCTGTTTGGTATGTTTTTCCTCCCTTTATTATCTTATCTGTGGTTTCTTTACATTTCATCTTTCCATTTACTTATTTATAGAAGAATTTGGGTTCATCTCCACATTTCTCTACTACATCCTTTTCAAAAGCTATTTCTTCCTCTCTTCTTATCCTGACATACTCATTCCTTGCTTCATTGTATCTCACTTTATTAGTTTCATTCCTCTGCTTCTTCAGTTTCCTCCAAGTTCTGTCTTTTGCTCACTTCACTTCTCCACATCTAGCATTATACTATGTGTGTTTGCTTTCCATTATTTTGTATCTTTACACACCTCTATACTTCCTTAGGAATATTTCATACCTTTCCTGTTCTGTTTTGCCATTCATGATTGCTCTCCAATCTGTCCTTCCAAAAAATTTCCCTAAGCCTTCAAAGTTGCCCCTCGCATAATTTAACCTTCCATTTTTATAATTATCTTCCCTTCTTACCAATGCCCCTTCTTGTAATTCCACTTCCATCAATACATGGTCACTTTTTTCTCACTGGGCTTAGGTACTTGATGATGGGTTGGAGTTCTGTTTTTTTGTGAACACCAGGTCTAGCATTGATGGTTCATCCTCTCCTCTGAGTCTAGTGAAATCCTCCACCCATTGGTCGTGTGTTCTCCATGACTAATTTCAGCATTTCTTCACTCCATGATCATGTGGTTCCACTCCCTTCCATTTCTTTCCAGTTCACACCTTTACAGTTAAGTCTCCCATTAGCAGTACTTTTATGTCCTTCCTCATCATGTCAGCCAGGCATTTTAACACCTCCCTCTGCATTGCTTTATACTCTTCCAATTTCCATATATTTGTTCTTGGTGGCACATAAGTTACTATAATTTTTCTCCTATTTCTTTCATTAGTTTGAATTGTTATACGTACTGATGACTTCTGCCATGCTGTCCCCATATTGCACTCCCTCCACAACTATGTCTTCTTTCACCATTACTAGTACTCCTCCTCCTCCCTTTTCCTCTTTATCTCTCCTCCAAAGTTTAAATTCCTCTTGCTGGAAATCTACGTTGATCTCTTCTTTTAATTTTGTTTCCGTCATGCAGAACACATCTAGTTTTTCACTGCTTAGATAATCCTTTATCTCTAATATACTGCTTAGTAAACCATCCACATTTGTATAAGCTACTTTTAATTTGTTGGTCTTCCCATCACTTTTACGTCCTGCTGGTGCTGTTCTGGTTCCCCTACCTCCTTCTCCTGGGTAAACCACCTCCTCAGCCTCATGTCTAGCACCTTCCAGTAAAAAGTCTTCTTCTCGGTCTCTACCCTCCTTAAGTTTTTTTCCTTAGCCTCTTGTGTTAAATCTTTTTCCTTCTGTCTTTCTTCCAAGTTCATGTCTCTTTTTATCCATATATTCTTATATTCTTCAGTTTGAGCCAGTCTACTAGCTCTTGCTGTTATTTCCTCCACAGCCAGTTGTGACCTCATCCTCACTTTGAGCGGTCATGTATTTTCTTCATTGTATTTTCTAATCCTATGTGTTTCTTCAACCTCCTGCTCCAAGCTTTATGTGTCATCCTGAACCTGTTTTATGACCTGTATTTATTGAGGTTTTTCTTTTCTTTATTCCATAAATTACTAAACATTTTTTCCTGTACACTGTATCTCTCACCAGGTTTTCCTTTTCCTTAATAATCTGTATGACGGTGTCCTTAGTATTGTCTTGTATTTGTTTCTTAATCATCTCTGCAAAGTTAAACTTTTCTTCTTCCCTTCCTTTCTTCCATACATTTTTCAGTTCAGCCAGCTTTTAGTCACTACACACTTGGTCAATTTTTTCAGAGTCGTCCATCACTTTCCCTTTGAGGTTCGCTAGCTGCGCTTCATAGCTTACCCATTTTTCCTTCAGGTCTTCATTTTCTGTTCTTATATTACCCAATTCCTTTTTTTATCTCTTTATTTGTGTCTATAATATGATCATACTTAAGAATCCTGCTTTTCATTTCCTTATTTTCATTTGCAAGCAGCTCATATTTCATCATACCATCTAGGAGTTCTTCCATAATCCTCACTTCTCTTTCAACACTGACTAGTCTCCTCATTGTTCTCCTGCTTTCATTCTGAAATCCTGAAAATTCTCCAATATCATTCAAGCCAGTTAACGCTTTGAATCTGAGTGGCATTTCCAAAACGTAAGTTCCCGTGGGTCTGTGTACATCGGTTGTACTCCCGATTGGGGTTGACTTCTTCTCTCTATCCATAGTAATGCCCTTTTTTTTTTTTCACTAGATCACTTTTGGAGACGGGACAACCACAAATAGCCCCCCTCTCCCCTCTGTACATACATTACTAGGCTACTCCAGCTGTAAGGGGCCCAGTAGTTGTAGCTGTAAATTGTCCTCGATAAGCACGTCTGGTCGGCACAAGCATTGCTGTGTGTATGTGTGTGTGTGTGTGTATGTGTGTGTGTGTGTGTGTGTGTGTGTGTGTGTGTGTGTGTGTGTGTGTGTGTGTGTGTGTATTTATCTAGTTGCATTTACCTAGTTGTATTACGCAGTGGTACCTCTTGATTCGAACACCCTTTGACTCGAACACTGTGTGTTTGTGTGTGTGTGTGTGTGTGTGTCTGTGTGTGTGTGTGTGTGTGTGCATTTACCAAGTTGCATTTACCTAGTTGTATTATACAGTGGTACCTCTTTATTCGAACACCCTTTGACTCGAACACTTCCCAATCTGAACACATTTGGCGAACAGATTTTTACCTCCAATCAGAATGCGGCCTATCAATTCAAACACAAACACACGTGGCGGCTAACACCGCCTTCCCACCAGTCAGCCGACTTCTACGCCGTGAATACCTCTCTCTATTGTGACTCATGAACGGCTTTCAAGGCACTCCGGACCTTAGCTGCCTTGCTTACTCCAGCCCCCAACCCTGGTCACTTCCTACCTACCACCCCAGTCAATGTGGCCTTCTACTCTGGTCACGGGCCAACTTATTTACTAATGAAGATATATTTAACACTTTAAACAACCAATGAAGAATGAATTGTTAAATATCAGTCATATGCACAAACTATGATAATATACATTTGCAGTTTTGTACATTAATTTATACTTTTCTTGAAATAATTCCTGTTGGAAATGATGCTGCAAAAATATATTCTACTTGATGAGAGAGAGAGAGAGAGAGAGAGAGAGAGAGAGAGAGAGAGAGAGAGAGAGAGAGAGAGAGAGAGAGAGAGAAAGGATGGTGAGTGGCTGGAGGAGGGAGGGAGTTGGGAGGGGTCTACTCAGTTTGTTTGTGTATCGAATGGGAGTGAATAGGGACAGAGTGAGGGGGAGGGGGGGAATACTATGTGATCTGTTCCTGTATTTAGTGCATGAGAGGGAGGGGGGTACCCGGAGGAGGCCTGTTTAATCTTCATCGGGACTCTGGGAGTTTCACACCGAAGTAAATAAGTCTTTTGCCTGTTTAAGCCTGTTTTTTTTTTTTCTTTATGCATTTCATGTCTGTGTTTACTTTATACCCTCAAAATGTAAACGATCTCTATAAATTATGATGAGATGAAGGAAAAACAAGGTGCCACTGTGATGGGCTAGGATCAATTTTATTTTTTTCCATTACTTCTTAACAATGGCTATTGCATTTTTAGCTATTGCGGCGATGCTGAGGGATCAATTTCTCGCATTAGCTGAGGGTTGAGTATAGTACTTTTTATTTAAAATAAACTGGAATGGGTTAAATGTTTTTGCATTAATTTCAATGGTAAAAATTGCTTCCTAATTCAAATTTTCACAATTCGAACAGCCAAAAGAACGAATTAAGTTTGAATCTAGAGGTACCACTGTACAGGGTTTGAGTGAAGCTCATAGTGTCCTGTCTCCATATCTCCATATATCCAATATTTCCTTGAATTTATGTATATTGGTTGCTTTAACAAACTCTTCTTTTAAACAGTTCCAAGTGTCAATAATTATATGTGGAAAAGTGTACTTTTTTGTTTCCTTTAAACACCAACTCTTTTTGATCTTCCATGAGTGTCCTCTCATCGTTCCTCTATCGTTCCCAGGTTTTGCTTGTCCAGCTTTTCAATGCCATTTACTTTCTTATATAGAGTTATTAGATCTCTCTCCCTTCCATCTTGCAGAGTTGCCAGTCCTGTTTCTTTTAATGTGTCCCCATAAGTTAGTTCTCTTAATTCTGGTACCATTTTTTGTGGCTACTCTTTGGATCCTTTCTAATCTCCTTATATCCTTTTTCACATTAGATGTGTGTGTGTGTGTATTTACCTAGTTGTATCTACCTAGTTGTATGTTACGGGAAGGGGAGCTAAGCTCGTGGTGTCCCGTCTCCATATCTCATATTGTCCAAATTGGTCTTAAATTCATGTATGGTCTTTACACACACTATTTTTTCATCCAGATTGTTCCATACATCCACTACTCTGTGGGGGAAGCTGTTCTTCACATCTCTTCTATAATTGTCCTTTTTCAGTTATTTTCCATGCCCTGTTATGTTCCTTGTGTCCCAAATTAGGTCCTCTCTATCAAGAATTTCCATGTTCTTCATGATTCTGTAGATGGTCAACAGGTCTCCTCTTTCTCTTCCTTGTTCTAACGTTGGTAATTCCAATCTTTATAACCATTCCTCATATGTTAATTCTGACAGCTCTGGAGCCAATTTCGTTGTTGCTCTTTGTATTCTTTCAAGCTTCCTTATGTTTTTCTTAGTACCGGGTGACCACAGAATCGCTGCATATTCCAGTCGTGGTCATATCATAGTAATCAATATCTTTTTCACCATTCCCTCATCCATATATGCAAATGCCACTTTGACTGATCCTAACAAATTGTAGGTTTCTCCAATGATTTTGTTTATTTGTTTATCAGGGGTCATATAATTTGTAAAGACTACTCCCAGGTCTTTTTCAAATTCTACTTTCTTTACTTCTTTGTCTCCCAGATTGTATATTTCTGATATCCTGTTTTTGCTTTTTCCAAATTCCATTACACTACACTTTTTGACATTGAATTCCATTTCCCATTTTTGACCCCATTTCCAAATTTTTTCAAGATCATCTTCAAGATGCATCTTGTTCACAGTCCCTCTTACTTTCCAATCTCCTCAGCAGTTTCGCATCATCTGCAAAGAAACTCATATAACTGGTCACCCCTTCATCCATGTCATTTACGTATATGGCAAACTTAATCGGAGCCAACACCGATCCCTGTGGGACTCCCCTAATCACTTCTTTCCAAGTAGATACTTTGTCTCTAATCATAACTCGCATTTTTCTTGCATGTAAAAAGTCTCTCACCCACTCTAATAGATTACCTCGCAGTCCTCCTATGAACTCTAATTTCTCTAACAATTTTCTGTGTGGCACCTTGTCAAACGCTTTCTTTAAGTCCAGGAATACACAGTCAGCCCATCCGTCTCTTTCCTGAATTATATCTAATAATCTTGAGTAGAAACAGTAGATTAGTGGTACATGATCTTCCATGTCTGAAACCGAACTGTCTTGAGTTCAGCATATTATTTTCCTCCAAGTGTTTCACCCATTTGTTCTTAATAATCTTCTCGCAGATTTTGGCTATGGTGCTTGTGAGAGATACTGGTCTGTAATTCGTTGGATCTTCTTTATTTCCTCCTTTATATATTGGTACTATGTTTGCTTTTTTCCAATCTTCTGGTATCTTACCTTCTTTTAGGGAGCAATTTATAATGTTATATACTTTATCCACTAATTCCTCCCTACATTCTTTAAGTATCCAGTTTGAGACTTCATCTGGACCATGAGATTTTCATACATCGAGATCCTTCATTTCATTCTCTATGTCATGCCGTGATACAATAATTTCACTTATAGGAGGAGATTTTTTTTCTCTGCCTATTTCTTCATTTTTATAATTCTCTCTGGTGAATACTTAGTTAAAATGTTCACTCATTATTTTGGCCATTTCTTGATCTTCTGTGTATTCTATGTTTCCTCTTCTCAACTTTTCTATATTGTGATTGGTTTTCAGCTTTCCATTTACATATCTGTTAAATAGTTTTGGCTGGTCCTTGCATTTGTCAATTATATCTTTTTCATATTTCCGTTTTTCCTCCCTACGGATCTTTACATACTCATTTCTTTCCCTGATATATACTTGCCACTTTCCAGGGTGTTTATCTTTTTTCCATTTGTTCCAAGCTTTGTCTCTTCGCTCCTTTGCCTCACTGCATCTTCTGTTATACCACTCCTGTATATATATAATTTTTCTTGTCTCTGTTTTGGCACGTATGTTTCTACTCCCTTATTGTAAATGTTCCTAAACATCCTCCAGTTCTCTTCCACTCCCACCTCTTCTCTGTAAAATTCATTCCATTTTGTCTCCTTGAAGAATTTTTTTAGGGCACGGAAGTCGGTTTTACTATATATTCGTCTTCCCTTTTTATATTTTTCATTTCTTGCTATGTATGTCCCCTCCCTTAGTTCCAACTCTATTAGTACATGGTCACTTTTTCCTATTGGGGTCATGTATTCAATATTGCTCACATTTCCAGTTCTTTCGTGAATATTAGATCCAGTCTTGATGGTTCTTCACCACTTCTATATCTCGTGCATTCTCGGATCCACTGTGTCATTGTGTAGTCCATGGTCAAATCTAACAACATGGTCCCCCATGATTCTTCCCCTCCTTCCGATGACATGTCTTCCCAGTGCACCTCTTTACAATTGAAGTCTCCCATCAATATCGTATTTTCTCCCTCTTTTAATATCTCCTTTAATGAGTTTTTTGTATCACCTATCATTGCGGTGTATTCTCTCTCCTTCTAGGCTCTCGTTTTTGGTGGTACATACATTACTATAAAATCCCTACTTTTCCTATCTTTGTCTTCTATCCTTAAAGTGATCATTTCTGCATTATCCTCTCCATACATAACTTTCTTAACATTTAGATTTTCCTTGACCAGTATCATGACTCCTCCTCCTTGTTTTCCTTTTCTGTTTCTATACCAGCTTTTATATAGCTTATTTCCCACACTGTCTGGTGGTATCTGTCCTTTTAATTTTGTTTCCACAATTCCCATTATGTCTGGTTTTGAGTCCTTCAGATAATCATTGAGTTCATTAACTCCCATTATCAATCCATTTATATTTGTATAGGCTATCTTTAGTTTGATGCTATTGCTGTTGCTCCCTCTTCTTCCTCTTTTCGTTCCTGTATATACCACTTCCTCAATCTCATGTCCACCACTCTCCACAAGAATTTCATTTTCTCGGTCTCTGTTCTCTTCTCGTTTTTTCCTTGGCCTCAGCTCTTAGTAGTTTCTCTTTCTCTCTCTCTTCTATGTTCATGTCTCTCTTTATCCAAATGTCTTTAGTCTCTTCCTTGCTTGCTGGTCTGGCAGACCGTGCTAACAATTCTTCTACTGTTGTTTGTGCCTTCAGTTTGATCTTAATTGGGTGGTGTCTTCCTTCAACATATTTACCTATTCTAAAAACTTCAGTATCCTTCTCCAGCTCTTGATTTTCATCCTGTATTTTATTTATTACACCTCTCTATCTCTCACAAATTTTACTGGGTTTCTTTTTCTATCACTCCAAAAACCACTACACATTTCTTCTTGTCCACTGCTTCTCTCACTATATTGTGTTTCTCCGTAATTACTTGCACCACAATCTCCCTAGTCTTTTCTTTCACTTGTTAGTTCACAATTTCTCTAAAACTTACTTGTTGACTTTTCTGTTCTTTTTTTCCAATCGTTTTTTTAATTCCTGGATTTTCTCTAGGTTAGTCTACGCCTTGGTCGGTATGTCCTTAATCTGTTCCCTCACATCTTTTATTTTCCCTTCTTGAGTATTAACTGATTTCTTTAAGGATTCATTTTCCATTTTTAGGTTCTTTATTTCTTTCTTCAGGTCATTAAAGCCCTTTCTTGAGTCAAAGAGATCCTGTTTTAACACCAAATACAGTGGTACCTCTTGATTCGAACTTAATTCGTTCTTTTAGGATTAGATTTTAGAATTAGGAAGCAATTTTTACCATTGAAATTAATGTAAAAACATTTAATCCGTTACAGTTGATTTTAAGTATATATAAAAAAAAAAAAAAAAAATACTACACTCAATCCCAGCTATTGCAACAAATTGGTTCCTTAACATCACTGCAATACCTAAGAACGCAATAGCCATTGTTAAGAAGTAATGGGAAAAAACAAAATTGGTCCTGACCCACCAGAGTGGCAACATGATTTAACAAATTGGCACCTTGTTTTCCCCTCATCTCATCATAATATTTCATAGACATGAAATGCATAAAAAATAAATAAATACAATAAGTAAAAAAAAAAAAGGCATAACAAAAAACTTATTTATTTCTGTGTGAAGCTCCCGAGTCCCGATGAAGACTAGATAAGCCTCCCCCCGGGTCCCCGCCTCCCTCCCATGTACTGAATACAGGAACAGATCGAGTAGTATTCCTCCCTTTCCCCCCTCCCTCCATCCTTATCCTCTCCCATTCGATACGCAAGATACGCAAACAAACCGAGTAGGCCGCCTCTTCTCCCCTCACTCTTTCCCTCCTCCCCCCCCCCTCTATATCTTTTTTATCAAGTAGAATATATTCTCACAACATTATTTCCAACAGGAATTATTTCAAGAAAAGTATAAATTATTGCAAAAAACTGCAAATTATTGTATTATCGTAGTTTGGGCAAATGACAATGATATTTAACAATTCATTCTTCATTGGTTGTTTAACGTGTTCAATATATCTTCATTAGTAAATAAGTTTGCCAGTAACCAGAGAAGAAGCTGCATTGAATGGGGTGGTAGGTAGGAGGTAATCAGTGTTGGGAGCCAGAGTAACCAAGACAACCTCACCTCACCTATGTCGCCTGCTGGTCACCCAGCCAGCCTTTCCCTACGGAGCGAGCTTAGAGCTCATGTAGACCGATCTTTGGGTAGGGCTGAGACGTGGCGACTGATTGTATTCGTTTTTTTTAGTCTGAACGTTTTCGACAGACTAACATGTTTAAGAATGAATATTTTCGACAATGATTTGGCAACTTAGACTGATTATTTTCGATGGTTCTGCAATATATTTTTCAATCATGATTATTTTCGACACATTAAAAACATTGGTTGGAATGTTTTCGAAACTAAATAAACTTCACTATGAATGTTTCCGACACTAAAAAAAATATTGAACTGAATGTTTTCGACATAAATAAATTTTTGAACTGAATGTTTTCGACACTAAAAAATGGTAAATTCTGAATGTTTTCGACACTGGAAAAAATGAACTGTCACATCACGTCACGTTTAGACTTAAACAAAAGACTAGAAAAACTAGAAAAAAGCTATCACACGTCACACTTAAAAAGACTAGAAAAAAATCCTGTGCTTCATGGTAAACTCTGCTCTACAGATTGAGCAAGTGGATCCAATCCTTTCTACACAGTAGTCACAGTAGTAGCTATGACCGCAAGGAATCAGAATGAATCTGACATCTTTCACCTGGAAACACACCTTGCAATTTATCGGATTGTCTGCTACTTCCTCTTCCTCTTCCTCTCCTTCCTGAGGTTCAATGTCAATGTTTTCTTCATCAAGTTCGAGATCAAAATCCACATGTCTCTTCTTGAAACTAGTCACAGTATGTGACATGGCACTCAGGAATTGCATTGGTGTGTAGGTCTCATCTCCAAGCTTTCCGAAGTAGAGACGTCTTCTTTCCATGTTTCTTTTTGACACAATTTTCCTTGGCCTGTTAAGTGTTGTCAGGCCATTGTTTGTGCGAGTGATATCTAATTCTGCCCTCTTGCTGGTCTTATTCATCTGCACACAAAAGTGCCAGAAAGATGGGTGATTCACCTTACATTCACGATTTAATCTTGAGTGTAATGACTCGCAATCGTTGTTTGTGGAGCGATCAAGGCCAAAAACTGTGAGGTTTGAAGGGCCAACCTGTAGCAGCCAAAAATTCTGCCAGTATTTCAGAAGCTGTTTCACCATAGTCTTCTCCTCTGCAGCCTCAACAAGGCCAAGTGCTTGTTGCTTGAGTTGCTGGAATGCAGGCTCAATCTGATCCTCTGGAAGGAAAGGAATCGACATGAGCATCCGTCCCCAGCGCTTGAAGTCCTTGTTGGATGCATAGACATTTGTCAGTCCCACTTTTTGTATCTTTGCATATATACTCTTGGCATAGTGAAACTGACAACCTGACAGCTTCATGTCAGGGAAAGCTTCGAGGAATGCTTTTCGACTTGCTTTCTCGAAATCAGACATGCCGGCAACAGGCTTGAAAGCTGGCGCAATCGTCTTCAGTTTTGCAAGCACACCCTTGTACAGCTCAAAGCTTTTGTTCGTCATAAGGACGTGGAGAATGGGCAGTACATTGCCTTTGAAAACATTACATTACAGGCAGTACATTGCCTTTGTAGTTGCTCATCGTGGTCGCGGAGGTCGGAAGGTCACTCAACACGTAGTCTGTAACAAGAAATACTACAATATAATATAATATGTAACAATAATATGAAGGATTGATCTAACTATGTGACGTGGTAATGCCTCTGTCCCTCCCCTTTTAACGAAACAAAAATCAAGTCACCTTCTCTCTCTTCTTCCTCTCTATCTTCCTCTCTCTAAACAATGAATCAATATGCTAGTTCTAACACTGCCATCCAATCCATATCAAGCTTAACCAATAGACAAATAGAAATAATGAAATGAGTGAACCGTTTCGAAACACTTGAACACTGAGCGAGGATGGACGGAGGAGAACAGGAACCAAGAGGGAAAATTTTAACCATACTCAATATCTCGCTTGGCATCTACACCTACACTAATGTTATGCTGCCCAAACCTTGCTACATATATTCAACACTCACCACACACCTTGCTGGCCAGGGAAATCACTCGCAGGAAGGTTATACTAGCAGGAATATCACACCAAACAACATCGCTCTACACTGGTGATAGGAACCCCCACAGCGACTGTCCCTAGTATGAGACAAGCCCAACACCGCTACACAAAGGTCCTGGATTTTGTACAGCTTTTTTTTCTTAGTTAATAGCCGGTAATGCATGATAGATTGATCGATGAACATTGCTAAATGGCTAATTTTAAGTGCCGAAAATATTCAAAGAAGGTCTAAAATGGCTGAATGAAGTGTCGAAAATATTCCAAAAAATATTGATTTAGGTAAATGATGTGTCGAAAATAATCCAAAATGTAAATAGCTAGGTAATTGTTGTGTCGAAAATAATCCAAAACGGACACTAAATGTGTAAGAGTAGTGTCGAAAATAATCCAAATAAGTTAAATTTATGTGTCGAAAATAGTCCAAAAAAACATAAAATGGGTTGTCGAAAATAATACTTCTTGGCAAGAATCGAAAACATTCAGTGTAAATTACTTTTGTGGAAAATCGAAAACATTCAGACTAAAAAAATCGAAAATAATCAGCGTTCCCCTGATAAGGTACTGCCTGTTCCCTTTGGCTTCTATCACCATTCCTGCTCTGTTCCACGTCTTACTGGGCTGGTCTTGTATGAGCACTCTGTCGCCGGGATGGAGAGGCGCACGGTGGCGCGTGTTGTTACGTACGGCCAGCACTCTGTCATGGTATTGTTCCATCTGACGTTCACGCTGCCGCAGTGTTCTTCCCCAGAATCTGTCTACCTCAAACTTCCGCAGGACAGCTGGTACGCCGTCGCGCAGCTGACGGCCCGTTGCCAACTGAGCTGGGGATCTGTCTATGTCCCGCAGAGGCGTGTTGAGGTATTGCAGGAGGGCGAGCCAGATCTTGTCGTTGTCGAGGCTTCCATCTGCTCCAGCGTTGCCACGCAGTATTCTTTTCGCTGACTTTACAGCCGCTTCCGCCCTGCCATTGGACTGCGGGAAGTGAGCCGAGGACATGCGTACACTCACCCCCCATTTCTTGAGGAAGGTTTTCATCTCTTCGCTCCCTAGGTTGGTGCCGCCATCCATAGCGAGCTGCTCAGGAGCACCCCATCTGGCAAAGTGGCAACGCAGCTTATCCTTAATCACACTCGAAGTCGTGCCCTCAACTAGGTGCGTTATCTCTAGCCACCCAGTTAGCCGGTCAGCATATACTAGGTAGTCATGCCCCTCCAGCTGAAACAGGTCTACCACCGTTTGTTGAAAGGGGTAGTCTGGCGGTGGGGTGAGCAGAAGGGGTTCAGGAGGCTGGGATGGCGCGTGTGTGTTGCACGTGTCGCAGCCAGAGCGGTGGTGATGTAGGTCACCCTCGATGCCTGGCCAGTATACCGCCTGCCGCGCTCTCCTGAGCATCGAGTCGACGCCTTGGTGGCCTGCGTGAAGATGGGCTGCAACTTGCTGGCGTAACGTCTCTGGGATCACCAACCGTGGGTAGTTCTGGTCAAAGGTATATGTCACCAGGCCTCGCGACACACCCAGTCTCTCTCTGATGCCGTAGAAGGGGCGTAAACATGCCAACTCCTGCGATCTTTGGTGGTGCCAGTCGCCAGCCAATACTTTTGCAATTAATAGCTGGTACACGGGGTCATCCTGTGATGCCTGGAGCACCATGTCCTCGTTGAGGGTGAGGCTCTCGTGAAGATCCAGAGCTGCGACAGTGGCTGCAGTCACAGCCACCGACAACTCCTCACCTTGTTCCTCATCCATCACATCAGGGGACATTTTCATGGAAGGATACCTTGATAAAAAGTCTGCAGCACAGTTCTTCTTTTCTGGCAGGTAGCGGATAGTGAACTTAAACTGTAGTGTCTGTTCTTTGAGCCGGAACAGCCGCGGGTTCACTATCTCTGTGAGGGCTTTGTCACCCAGTAGACCCACTAGGGGACGGTGATCAGTGACGAGGAGGAGACTGGGGTAGCCTAACAAGAAGAGCCGCGCCTTGCGAAGGCACCATGCCACCGCCAGAGCCTCACCCTCAATGGGTGCGTATCCTGCCTCTGCTTGTGTGAGATGACGGCTGCCGCATAAAGCCAAGCGCCAACCTCCTTTACAGCAGAGTGGAGTCTCTGAGGATACACAGGAGCAATACTGCTGCACGACGACAAATCCAATGCCGTCCTTGCTCCAGTCGGCAATGGCAGCTGTTGGCCTGGCGCGATCATAGAAAGCCAGCCCGTCCTTGGCCAGCTCACAGATAACATCCTTTGCCTTGTCCATTTTTTGTTGCAGCTGCTCATCCCAGTACACTTTGCGCCCTGTAGGTTTCTTCAGGTCTCTAAAAGGCGCCATGATGGGAGCAGTGGCTAGGAAGGGTGCCAGCTGGTTCACGAAGCCGAACCAAGATCTTATGTCGGTGATGGAGGGCTGGGAGGGCAAGGCGAAGTTCCTGATGGCTGAGAGGCGGTCTTCAGTAGGTTTGTATGCCTCCCATCCAAGGTGGTAGCCCACAAACTCCACCTCCCTCCGGCAGAACATGAATTTCTCAGGCTTCAGGGTGATGCCTCTCCTGGCACACAACTCTAAGAAGTCATACGTATGCCAGAAGGATGTCTCAACACTCGAGTCATAGAGTAGTGTGTCTTCGACACATTTGTGCTTGCGGGGAAAGTCACATAGGGCATCATCGAATCTTTTTGTGTAAGCGTCAGTGGATGTGGAGTGTCCCATTGGTGTGCGGCGGTATTGGTAACGCCCCCAAGGCGTGATGAACGTGGTTAAGTGACGGCTCTCCTCGTCAAGCTCAACTTGATGGAACCCCCAGTGTGCATCCGCCACCGTCTTGAAAGAGTGAGGCGGCACATCCGACACCATGTCAAATGGTGGGGGTGTGTGGTGGGTCTCACGCAGGGAGCAGGAGTTCAGCTTCTGAAAGTCTACTGTTCTCCGGGGTTTTCCCGATTTCTTGGCCACCACCACCATCCTTGCGCACCACTCCGTTGGCACACCTGCAGGGACTGGACAAATAACACCCCGCTCAACAACGTCATTGAGCTGCCGCTTCACCTCAGCCGCCCAGTGCTTGGGAACCGAGGCCGGAGTGTGGCAGGCATGTGGTTGCGCGCCCTCCCTCAGATGAATGTGGTGGGGAGCACCATCCATCACACGAAGCGGGCAGCTTTCCGTGTCGAAGGTGGAGGAGAAGTGCCTTAGGAGCCACTGCTCTAACCGAGGGACGTTCTCCTCCAGCGGCTGCAATGGCATTGTGGTGGGCCGCTCTGGGGCGCCGTTGCTAACACTTTCAGTCACTTCTGCAGCAGCCATCACCGTTGCTGGTTGCGGGAAGCCCTGGGGGATGATGCCGAGGTCCCTGCAAGCGGAGCACGACAGGTACAGGCGCTCCACATTCTTCACGAAATGCACGTCCTGCACTGTAGAGCGGCCGCAGACGCTGATGCGACATGCAACCGCACCCAGACTGGTGAGCGGTATTCTGGCCAAGTCTCGTATGCCAGCCCGACGCTGTAGGAGCGCAGGCCGGAGACCCAGCGACAGCATGAGGGCAGGACCAGCAACACACACCTGTGCCCCTGTGTCAGCAAGAGCCGTCACCGCTAGTTCCACCCCTCCTAGCTGTGATGCCATGCTCACTTGCAGGAGTGGCTCAGGTAACAACGTGGTACCGCCTACAGTAACACTGTTAACAGCTTTTTCTTGCTTCTTGGAGGACCAGCACACCTTACTCCTGTGTCCCTTCTTGCCACAGGACTTAAAAAAGTGGTTGCGTGCCGGGCAAGATGCCTTGCCATGGTCGTGTTTCTCCCCGCAGTAGTTACAGGTTGTATGGAGGGGACTGGTTGCGCGAGGTGTGATTCAGAGTTGCCAACTCATAATTTGAAAACGCGCTATAGCCAACTCCAAAAAGCGCTAAAAAAGCGCTAAATTTCGTGAAGTTGTGTACCATCCCCATTAATTGTCCTTTTACTCAACTTTTCATGCTGAAATATATGTACCATAAAAATGTTATCATTTCACAGCAAAATAGGTACTCACTTTTACTCCAAATCTGCCAGCTCCCAGTCCCCAGCCTCTTCGTCTGGGGCGGCACCCTGCTGTGGTTGTGTGTGTGAGCATCCTGCTTGAAATTGTGACGACTCGTACGCTTTCAGTGTTCCAATGCTTTTAAGTACTTCCTTAGGTAGTTTGTAATCATAACAGCAGCTTCCATTTCTTCGTAATCCATACCTGATCGTCAATAAAGCATTTAAGCTTTTGATGCTAAGCCGATTTCGTAGCTTCGACTTCACGATGTTCATGTGGCTGAAGATTCATTCCACATCTGCATTCGAGTGAGGTAATGTTAACACAGTCAAAGCCAAGTCTGCAAGATCACTGAATGGGTTTTCTCCAGTTGCATCTGAGTACGAGGATATTTCAGCCCAGAGTTCTGATGTGTCACTGTTTTTCTTCCATAGTACTTTATGTAGATTTCTCCACTGGAAGTCAACTCGTGTCAGAATTTCGTCACTATCAGTGAACATCTTTGCTAAATCAATTATTCCAGGCTTTATGGGTTGTAAGCATTCGCCTGCACTCAGGAGTGACATTGACTTCAAGACTTGCACATTGTCAGGCAGACGTTGTTGAAGCTGTTTGATTAGTTCCACCACAAAACTTATACATCTTTGTCGTATTTCATTTTCATGAGGAAATTTGCATTCTGACATCTCCTTTTCAAATTCGTATCCCAAGTAAGGACGTGGGTCCAAGTAGCTTTCGATCAACTCGCCTGCCTTCAGCGTTTTACCTGGGATGAGGACCTTTGACTTCATAGAATCAATAAGATGAAGGAGGTCACTTAGTAGTTTCGTTGGATCTTGTACCTCTGCTTCAAATTTCTTATTAACCCGCTGAACCTCTCCCAGAATATGCTTCAGAAATACAAGGAATGCATAGTTTTCTCTGTCACAGAACATACCATACAGAATCTCAGCTGTGTAACACTTTTCACCATGTCTTGCCATGCCGAAGTGAGTTTTAAGCTCAAGCCATTGTTGCAAAATTCTTACAACTGCTAATTCAACTGAGAGCCATCGAGTCTGGCTGAGGTGAATTAATTTTAGGGGAGCTTGACCATCATTTATCAGAGAAAATATTTCCTTATTATCTAGCTTGGCGGATAGCAGAGTTGGAAAACTAATTGTAAGTCTCTCTGATCAAGTAGTCCAGGTTTCTAGGGAGGCACTGAACTGTTGCATGAGACACAGCCAACTGCAAAGAATGGCAGACACACTTAATAAGGATGAGATGAGGAACTTCTGATTTCAGTTTAGCATACACTCCACTGTTGACTCCCGTCATTACAGAAGCATTATCAGTCCCTATTGCAACAAGCTTTTGCAACTCCAGTCCATTATTTTTCAAAGATCTTTTTAAAGCATCACATATTCCACTTGAATCACAGTCTGAGAGTTCAACAAGGTCCAAAAATGTCACTACAATTTTTTTCTTGCTCTTTGAGTAGAACCGGATAGCAATTCCTAGTAGTTTGGTTACTGTGATATCATTACTCTCATCAATCAAGAGACTGAACTTCTGATCACCAATATCATCTTTCAAATCACTGCTGAAGTGTGGCGCAAGCACGTTGCACACAATAGCACTGCACTTTGTCCTCTTTAGCTTGAAATCCTTGCATCCTTTACTGTCTGCAAATCTTACTTTGCATAGCTCACTAAGGTGATCAACAACACGCAGTGAACAGTGTTCTGCAATGAAGAGGGACACGTTTCCTTCAGTCACGTGTGTGTCAGCACTCACTTTTTCAAATGGTATTGTGCCCTGCCTTTCGGTACTGAAAGGTTCCTCTGCTTTCTTATGTTTTAATGTCTGTCTGTGTCTATCAATGTCACTGCGTTTTGCAGACAGTGTGCAATGACAGTACTTACACACACATTTCGTATCATCACCTTCTACTCTCCGCAACCACTTTTCATAATTTGGGTCTTTTAACCACTCTGCTCTAAAATGTTGTGAGTATTTCTTGCTCATTGTTGCTTGTAGAAAGCTAGATAATTGCCAAAATGCGACAACTTGCACGTGAAGTACGTAGCTACGAGCACAACCGAGACGAGCCGACGCTTGTAAGTTAGATGGGCGACTGAGGCAGAGGCGAGGTGACGCCGAGGTCCTCGCCTCTGCCACGTATTCGCGTGACGGGTAGTGTACCAGTATTCAAGCATTTTACAAAATACCTAGAAACATAAGCCTCGATCGTCTGCGAAATTAATAATGATAACAGTAGCCAAGTATTCAATGAAAAAATGTGGCACAATGTTATCTAACTTAATTATATAGCATTACAGGCTGGAATGGCAGCAACACACGCAACTGTGTCTCTTGGACAAGAATCTGACGAGTCGCCAACAGGTCCCTAGCTGTTCTCCCGTTTCTGTCGTAATTTCTTTGATTTGATTTGATTTTTTTTAATAACAGCATTCCACACCTCTAAAATGATTAATATCACGTAGTTCATTCAACAAATTGTTTGTTACAAAATGCATATATCAAGCATATGTCAAGCATCTGAGGCAAAAAAAAAAAGTGGCGGATGGCAAAATTCATCCTGCAAAGAGTCATATGGCGCTAAATTTAGAGCTAAATAAAAACTAAAAGCGCTAAAAAAAGCGCTATGGCGCTAAATGGAAAAATTCGGCGTTAAATAACTTGAAAAAGCGCTAGATTTAGCGCCAAAAGCGCTAAGTTGGCAACTCTGGGTGTGAACGCAGACTTGTGGGGTGCGGAATTGCGCTGGCGGTAGCCGGCAACCATGGGCTCTTCCTCTATGACGTCATCTAGGGTGACGTCAGCTCCCGCCACTGCACTGTCCCGCGTAATTTTCCCGCCAAGAGTGGCGTCACGCCTAGCCGCCTCAAACGATGCACAGAAACCACGTAGGTTATCAACGTCACTAAAACGGTCACATTGCCTGAACACCTCTTGCCTTAGAGAAAGATCACTGAGGCCAACCATCACCTTCCGTAGTAACATGTACTCAGCTGATAAGGTCACCATCACACGTAGGACATTGAAAACCACAGTCCGCCGCCTCCTGGGCACACCGGGTCATGTAAACACTGACTGACTCTCCACTGCCCTGACACAAACTAAAAAAATCACACCACTTTACCGCCTGGTTCGACGCCTGTAGCACGAGCTTTCCTATGGCATCCAATGCTTCCTTGGGTGTCAGCGCTTCCCATTGTCCTGAGTCGAACCTTGCATCCAGAGCACACTGTAGCTTGGGAAAACACAGTAGACGAATGTTGGAGCACGGCCTCTCTGTCCGGCCATCCCGCCGTCTACAAGTCACTCCGGCCCCTAGTTGTTCCGGCCCTGGTCACTCCGGCCCCTAGTTGTTCCGGCCCTGGTCACTCCGGCCTCGCCCGCATTCGACCCAGGTCACTCCGGCCCTCTCTCTCACGCGTTTAAGGACACACACACACACACACACACACACACACTAATGAGCCAAGCTCGCACCCTGTAAATACAACTAGGTAAATACACACACACACACACGTATATTACTGCCCAGGTAGCTCGGGTTCGATCTCCGCCGCTCACGGGGATTTTTCCGTTGATATTATCGGGCAGTTACTGTCCTACTTAAGCAAGAGGATGGGGTGTAACAACAATGTAGCCCTACGGTCGTTTTGGTCTCGAAACACTGCTGAAGCAGTATGAAAAAAGAACACTTTGGATTAAAACGTCACCTAAGATTACACTTTCACCATGGCTTCCTTCCCGTGTGCTTCTTGCTCTGCTGAGGTGCGACCAAGACAGCAGGCGTTACAGTGCGATATCTGCGATCAGTGGCAACACCGGACTTGTGATTCTGGAGTTTCCCAGACAGATTACCGTCGTATGGTTCGCGGGGAACTTGAAAAGCAGTGGTATTGTGTCAAATGCACACTGCCAGAAATCACTGGTACGTTATCATATTTGTCTTACTCATCACTACATCAATACTGCTATGATACCCAGCCGTCTCTTATTATACACTTGCATAAGCTATAATTAATTCATTGCGTCGCCAGATGTGCTTGTACCTGTGGCAGAGAGCACTACAGTTATAGCGAGCGGAGCGAGTTAGAGCACTAATATCATTATTATGCACGAATATGATTTACGACTGCATATTACGTAATTTTAGAATGAGGTGTTGGTAATGATAATAAAAACGATACTCTAAAGAATGTTGTTACTACTACTACTATTAGTAGTATTAACAATAATAATAATAATAATAATAATAATAATAATAATGATAATGATAATAATAATATTAATAATAAATTAATGTCAAAATTATTTGAAATGATATTTGTAATAACAATAGTATAAACGATAATAATAATGATGGGAATTATTTCATTGCGTTGCCAGATGTGCTTGTACCCGTGACTGAGAGCGCCCCAGATCACAATATAACGCCTGTGCCGGATATAAGCACCCGCCCACCAATACCAGCCCCGTGTGAAGAAGACATCATACCGGATGATACATTGGAGAACGTACCGAGTGTAGGAGAACATGAAATTTCCTATAAACTAATTGAGGGTGCAACTAGAGGCGGAAAAACTCTCATGGTTGATTCATTAGGGTACACTTATAACAGGAAAGCATTGGGGAAAAAGAAGACACAAATTGATGGTAAATCCACATGGCGCTGCAGTGTTAGAAGCAAAGCTTTGACTTGCCCGGCTACAGTCTCCAAAAATGGTTCTACATTTCATCGTGGATCCCGTCCTCACGTGCATCAAGCACAGCCTGATGCTGCTATTAAAGCTCAAGTCACGTCTCTCGCCAAGTCTTTAGCCACAGAGAAAGGAAACTTTTTCAAATCTGCCGCCACGCTAGTTGACTGTGCCGTAATGCAAACTGTAGGCAGAGACGATACGCATGTAAATCAAGAATACATTGCTCGCAGTCTGAATCGTTTGCGGCAAAAAGATCGCCCTTTGGAGCCAAATTCACTTGATTTTGAAGTAGCCAATGATTTTATTCCTACAGACTTTCTCCAAGTAGACATTAAGTTAGATAATGCACGCCATTTGATATTCGCAACAACAGAACAGCTTTCACTGCTGAAGAAGGCCAAAACGTGGTATATGGATGCGACGTTTCGTGTCGTGAGAGAGCCGTTCCAGCAGCTTTTTGGCATCCATGCTTTTATTAAAGGAGATGAAAATAATATAAAACAAGTACCACTGGCATTTGCACTCATGTCACGGAAAAGGAAGAAAGATTACAAAAAAGTTTTAAATGCTATGTTAACCTTAATTCCAGAATGTAACGTACAAAAATTTGTAATGGATTTTGAAATTGCTTTATGGTCAGCAGTGAGATCTCTTTTCCCAGTTGCTAAATTACAAGGCTGTGCCTTTCATTGGACCCAGGCAATTTGGAGAAAAGTGCAATCACTCGGTCTTGCAGTGCCATACGTCAAGCATCGGCCTACACAAGATTATGTACGGCAATTAATGGCGCTTCCGTTCCTCCCAGGGGAACACATTGAACACACATTTCTGCACCTAGAATCCCGGGCACCTGCAGGACCAGTCAAAGAGTTGTTATTGTACATAGAGGATACTTGGATCGATGGACTGTGGTCGCCAAGTGAGTGGACTATTTTCGGCGAGAGTATACGGACCAATAACGATGTAGAAGGATACCACAGAAGACTAAACGGTAGAGCAGGTAATGCGCACATTCCCCTCTATGTACTGGTACCTTTGTTGTACAAGGAAGCCAAAAATGTCCATATGCAGGTGCGGCTGGTGAAGGACGGGAAGCTGTCACGCTATCAGCGACGAAAATATCGGTCTATGCAAGGTCTTTACTTTGTGGAAAAAGTATGAGCAGCATAGAATTACAACCAATCAATTACTGAAAGCTTGCTCAAGACTGAGTGGACCAAGCCATTAATTTTCTTTACTTTGTTGCTTACATTTCTGTGTTTTCTTTTATTATTTTAGTTTAGTTTTATTATTTTATTTTCAATATAGTTTGGTTTTAATGTTTTAGCGTTTTAGTTTTACTGTTTTATATATGATGTTTTTATTAGTATTTTGTTTTAGTTTTTTATCTCCTCACCTCTTCCTCGTGTTTATCTCCCCTCCATCCGGTCGCCTTTCTCTCTCAGCACTTCCTCATTTATGTATTAGTTGATAGTTCACAAATGAATTAATGATAGTTCACACTTTATATTAATGATAGTTCAAAGTTGCCTGAAACGCAAAAGCTTTATAAAGGCTGGTAATTATCACCATTAATCTTATATGTGGTTTGTAATTGATACGGATAATTACTATGAATAAATGTTTCAAATGTTTCAAATTATATTAATGGTAGTTCACACTTTATTCTTCATTGGTTGTTTAAAGTATTTAATATATCTTCATAAGTAAATAAATGACCAGAGTAGAATGCCGCATTGACTGGGGTGGTAGGCCGGAATGACCAGGGTGGAGGGCCGGAGTGACCAGGGTAGAGGGCCGGAGTGACCAGGGTTGGGGGCCGGAGTGACCGAGGGCCGGAACAACTAGGGGCCGGAGTGACTGGAAAGCCCATCCCGCCAGCCGCAGCCAGGACTCCACTGATCGGCGCCACGACCTGAAGCCTGCCGATGTCATCTCGATAGCGCACTTCTCTGGTGTAGCCGCAGCAGGCAGCTTGTGACTGGACGGTTGGCGCGTAGTAGCCAAGGACGCCATGCCGGCCTGCAGCAGGGTGAGGGCGTCTTCTACTGAGATGCCTGAGGGCTGCCTGGCCCTCGTGTGCCGGCCGCTGCGCGGTGAGAACCTGGGGTGTCTTGAGGACGCCATACTCACTGCGCCATGTAAGGTGTGAAGTAAACACAAGGGCTTGCGTAGTGTTGTATACTTGGGAGATAGGTACAAGTACGTCCTTACAGAGCGACAGCTACCCAGGAACTGCCAAGCGCGTCCCTCACTGGTTCGTGTGGACTTCCTACTCTAGATGCCAGAGGTCGCTATCCTACATGAACAGGGGCTAGATACACATTAAGAGGCTTGCCCATTTGCCTCGCCGCGCCCGGGACTCGAACCCGGGCCCTCTCGATTGTGAGCCGAGCGTGCTAACCACTACACTACGCGGTGTGTAACCAGGGGCCAGAGTGACTTGAAAGCCGTTCACCAGAGAGTTCGCCGTTCACGGCGAAGTACAAGCGAGACTGGCCGACTGGCGGGAAGGCGCAGCCGCATCGGCCGCCACGTGTTTTTTTTTTTTTTTTTTTTTTCTTCCGAATTGAAAAGCTGCGTTCGGATTGGAGGTCAAAATTTGTTCGCCAAATGTGTTTGGATTGGGAAGTGTTCGAGTCAAAGGGTGTTCAAATCAAGAGGTACTACTGTACTCACTTTGTAGTAAGTCCTGTTTCTCCCATACCTCTGCAATGAATTCCTTCATAGATCTCAGTTCCTTCTCCAATTCCAAAATTCTTTTCAGATTCGTCCTCTCTGGGGCAAATCCTGAAAAGTTCCTGTCTCCAGACCTCTCAGTGAGCCTCCTCAACCCTATTGGACTCTATGTTTACGTTCCTTCTCGGAACCGTACCGCCGCCAGATGTCTCTCTCGACGCCTCACTCATATTTTCGTCCATTTTTCAACAAATTTTCTCTATTTTTCTACTCACTGTTTAGGTGTGGACACGTACGAGCTCCTCCCCAATCCCTAACAACAATATAGGCATTCCACGGCTCCTCTGGGGTGCAGAATTTGTTGTTCTTGGAGCTGTCTACACTCGTCCTTCGCGCCACTGTGTGTGTGTGTGTGTGTATGTATGTGTATGTTTTACTTTAACTTGTCATAAAATTGTTTGTTTGAATTTTATTCTGAACTTCAGACTGGGAGTGCTACTGCTGAAGGCGGTATCCCTGCCTCTTGGATGGGACTGGACTGTGGGCCTGAGTCTGTTAAAATTTTCAAAGAACCAATCTCCAGGGCAAAGCTAATTGTTTGGAATGGGTAAGGTATTTCAGTTTCCTGTGTATGCTTTATATTGTATTTGTATTTATAAAACTGTTCCATGCTGAGGGTAAGGTGCATCTAAAAAAGTAAATAATTGCTTTAATTTTTTTTTCAGACCCTGTGGTGTCTTTGAGTTTGAGAAGTTTGCCAGTGGAACCAAGAGTGTTATGGATATGGTGGTTGCAGCAACTATTTCTGGCTGTACTACCATAATTGGTGGTGGTGACACTGCCACTTGCTGTGCCAAGTGGAATACGGAAGACAAGGTGTCTCATGTTTCAACAGGTGGAGGTGCTTCTCTTGAACTCCTGGAAGGTATGAGTTGTTGAATATTTTTATATTTTTATTTCAGTTTTTAACTTTGATAGCTTGAGTTGTTTTCTTTTCTATTCCCTTTTTTCTGACTTGTAAAGTATGTTGATGTCTACCTAAAAAAAACCTTGTGATGTGCAAAAGCCATCAATCAATCAATCATGGGGGGCATACGCTGGGAGCTGCGTTGCCTCGCCTACCCTATGGCACCACCCCTGGCGGTCACGCCTCGTGAATCTCCATGCAGGCTCCCTTCACATCCTGAGTGACTTCTAGCAGGAGGCATCGACTTGTCTCAGCCAAGAGTTCTGTGGGCCTCCCCTTGGCCTCCTCCAAGTTGGGTTATCCCTTACGGAAACAACCTGATAAGCAGGATCGGCTTCCGGTGTCATGGAACAATCCCTGATTCGACACAATGTCATACCAGCAGTATCCCATGATCCTGCAAAGGCATCTAGTACCAAAGACATCAATTCGGTGTTCCGTGTCCATGTCTCACAACCATAGAGTAAGACAGGGATCACCAGCAACTTGAAGATCCGAATCTTTGTCCATCTGCACAGGTATCGACAACGCCAAATGCTCGTGTTGAGTGAGTCCATAACGCTGTGGGACAGGCCAATCTGCGGTGTGACTTCTTGGCTCAACCCACCATCGTTATGCACTACACCACCAAGGTATGTGAAGTTTTCCAAGATCTCAATGTCCTCGCCACATGCATGGACAGACAGTACTGTTTCATCCAGTACGCCTCCAAACACCTGGACCTTGGTCTTGGCCCAAGAAACCTTGAGTCTCACGGGCTTCATCTTCTTGTGCAGTGCTTGTAGAGCCATTACCAGAACCTCCAGTGACTAAGCGAAGATTGCTGCATCATCAGCATAAACAAGATCTGTGTTGCCAACAGATGCTCCACAATGACTTTGTTCCACAACTCTGCCTAGTATCCAATCCATGCATGTGTTGAAAAGTGATGGAGCAAGCCCACGGCCCTGCCTCACACCTGTGTTCACAGGGAAGAAGCTGGACATGCCTCCTCCACACTTCACAGCACTCAGAGTCCCTGAGTACAGGCCAGTTAATAGACCAATAATCCTTACAGGAATCCCATGGAGAAGCAAAAGATCCCGAAGTGTCTCTCGATGCACTGAGTCAAATACCTTTTTGAGATCGACAGAGGCTGTAAGCATTCCCTGTCTAAACTCACGTCGGTGCTCCACCAGTACGTGAAGTGCTAGGACACGGTCAGTTGTTGACTTACCAAGCGTGAACCCTGACTGTTCAGGTTTCTGGTGCTTCAGGTGAGTGCGGATCTGCGTCAGCAGCAAATGAGCAAGCAGTGTTATTCCACGGTAGTTGTTGCAGTCTTGACAGTCCCCTTTCCCCTTCCAGGTTGGGATGACCAACCCCTTCTTCCAGTCAAGAGAAATGGTACCTGAATGCCATACAGCAGTCAAGACAGCATGTAACCCACGGATCATGGCTTCACCCCCAGCAGATGCCAGCTGCCTTTCCACCCCTCAACTTTGCCACAGCCTCTTTGTCATCGCCAATGGAGGGTGCAGTTTTGTCAATGGGTGGATCAGCATCCAGCGTCTGGAGCTGTCCGCTTGGAAGATCCACTGTGAATAGCTGTTCAAAGTATTGAGCCCAACTAGCCATCTGCCCATCTGCGTTCGATATGAGTCAATCATCTGCTGTTTGAGTAGCACTCACCTGAGAAGTAGACTTGGAGCGGAGTTTCTTCAGAGCTCGATAGGCAGGACTGAGGTCATTAGCATTTAAATGACACTCGACATCCTCAGTGAGACCCCTGACATACCTCTCCTTGTCTCTTCTCAGGAGAGTTCTTGTCCTATGTGACAGAGTCCTGTACTGGTCATGGTCCCCAGTGAGTCTGGCAGCATGACTTTCAATACTTTCCAGTGTCTCCACCGAGGTGAAGCCACTCCATGACCTCAGGTGCTCCCCAATGCATTCCTTGGCAGTCTCAAGTGTCTCAAGTTTGAAGGTATCCCATAGCTCATCAGGGTCCTCAAGGGTGATGAGTGCTCCAAACTGATTGGAGACTGTCACTGCATACTCTTAGTGCACATGTCAAGTCTTTCAATTTCTCAAGATGAAACACAGTGTGGTTACATTTTGGAGACTTTCTGGACTTGACATGAAGCTTGAGTATAGCAACAACAAGCCTGTGATCGGTCGCAAAGAACTTAGCACTCCGAAAAACCCTGCAGTTCTGGAGGATCCTCCAAAGAGTACTGACAAGGATATGGTCGATCTCCTTCGTTACCCCTCCGGCATTGCTATACCAAGTCTAGCAGTGCAGCGTTAGTCTCTAATACCAGGAACCTGCAATTCTCAGCCTTTTGGATCTTGCAAAATTCAGAAGGAAAGAGCTGTTGTCATTTCTGGTACCAGAACCATGGGGACCAACACATATTTCATAGCCAGCCCTTTCAGTGCCAGTGACAGCATTAAAGTCCCCCAGGACGACGTGGACACTGGTCCAGTATAGAGTTGAATTTGGTGTAGAACATCTCCTCTTCAGTTTCACATGCCTCGGTAGGAGCATACACTGCAACAACAGACATGAAGCCTAAACTGTGCTTCAGCCTTAATCACATTATACACTCATCAACTGGAATAACCTCTACAACAGACGGCTGCAGTATGCTGGCGATGCTTATGGCTACCCCATTGACATGGTGACCATTGCTCATGCTAGACCAGTACTCGTAGTAAGTAAAACCCTTACTACTGGTCTCGCCACTACCAGGCCTTCTTGTCTTAGAGAACCCCACCATATCCACCCTCAGCCTACTGAGCTCATCCAATAAATGAGGCAGTCGGTGATTCTTTGAGAGATTCAGGACATTCCAGGAGCCCACATGCAGAACCCTTCGAAGGTTCACCCCAGGAGTGGTCCAAAGTGTAGGCTCCACATCTGCAGCCCTACCACACCCCCAAAGTTAGAAATAGGGCTAAGGGGTTCTTCCCACCCCTCTCAGGACACAGAGCTCTCTCGGGCTTTCCCCTGCATCCGTCATACCGGTAGGCAGGCCCCTCTGGTGCCTCGGCACAAAAGAGGTCTGCATGGTCGGACCCCCCCCCCCCCCCAAGCAAACTTGGATCGGGGCGGTGGCAGGAGGCTCACCCGCACCGCACCTATAACTCCTACCCAGACCTCTACTTCTAGCACTATTGGCGGCAGTGAATGTTTTTTACAGGGAGGGGTTGTGAGCCCCACCCCAACCAGCTAGGTCAGCCATGGGCAGGGACACTGGTAGCCCTGGGGGAAAGAACCCTGGTTGTCCAAAAAGGAGGAAGGGGAGGCACAGATGAGGAGAGACAGAGGGGAATGAGCTATGGGAGGTAGAGGGCACTCACTCCTCACTTGAAAAGAATCCACCCACCACCAAGTCATCGCCATTATGTTAAAGGATTAAAGGACCAGCTTGCAAGATTTTAGTAAACACTTGAACTTGTGACACTGAATGTGATAAGTTAGATCTGTGAAATTTAACTTAAGTAATGTGTGAGAGAGAGAGAGAGAGAGAGAGAGAGAGAGAGAGAGAGAGAGAGAGAGAGAGAGAGAGAGAGAGAATTAGTCACTTGGTGTGGCCACTCTTTGGAAGAATTCCAAGGAATAGGCATCATAATAGTTTAGACTAGATTACAAATGACTTCATGAACTTTTTTCTCAACAGGAAAAGTTCTACCTGGCGTGGCTGCTCTATCTGATGCCTAAATTCCTCAGAGCTTCCACCCAAAAGTGAATGCAGCAGTCCACCACACCCTCTACTTGATGATTATGTAGAGTTAGATTTACATACAATCTAGATTGTTGATGTTATAGCTGAGTGCAAGAAATTTACAATGGAGTACTCAATATGGATGAAGTCATTAACTGAGTTGTCATCAAGATAGTGATAGTATCTAAATCTCCAGCATCAGCTTATATTTATATCAGCAGCATTATTTTTTTGCCAATTCAAAATGACAAAAGTACAGGAAAAAGTGGACTCAATTCATAAATTCTGGCAGAGAGGTTGTCCTTTTTTCAGTTCTATGTCTTATGCTGATAACTATAGTATATAATTTTTGCTTTATGTTTTGACACGGCCTTCCATGGTTCTTATTTTACTGTTTTGTTGTCAGTTTGGTTGACTTTGTTTTCTCTTCTTGAATTTAATATGAAAACTTGTAATTTTATAAATAATTTTATTTTTAAAGATGCTTACTATACAGAGCATGTTATCAAGAACATGAAGATTTGCAACTGCTTCATATAATATCTCATTTGTGATTTGGGGATAGAAATTATAAGTGGTATTTGACTGTTTATGTCTTCAGTGAATAAAAACAAATTGCAAATTGAAACATTGTATTTCTGGACTCTAATAAATCTGTATGTAAATATTTGGTGCAGTGGCAATTGACTCATTACACATATTAGTGGACTAAAAGAGCAGTGTTTTTCTGTTATTGTTAGCTACCTAGTGTAGTCTGTGGAAGTCCAATAATGATGAGAAATAATACATGCTGTATATAATTAAGAAGCAAATCGATATTTCCTCATTCTTATTGAACTTACTACATATATGCAGCTCCTTCCTTATCTCCATAGAAGTACAAACCATTAAAACAAATAAATATTCCATAATAATGCCTGAAAATGAGGTGATGGTTTATATCTCCGGTCAAGACATCCACTGTCATAGTGTGGACATAGACCTGGGAATTCACTTCCTCCTTCCTGCCTCCTTGTCAACATTTTCTTAATGATTAGTATTTCTATCACGTATTTCGTTGTGTTTCCAGTAGATACATTCAGCTTCAGAGTCCCCTTCTGGGGAGGGGACCATAAATGTTCCCAGGTCGGACTATTCTTCTGGCATCGACCCTAAGTGTCTTGACATCCCCCTCACGTTTTTCTCCATTAACATCTGCAACATTCGAGGTCTTCAATCTAATTTTCAATCTGTAGAACACATTCCTTTCTCGACCTAAACTTTCCAAACCCTGGTTTAACACAGCTTGCTCTCGTGCTATCCATGGTAGGGAGGTGGCCCACAAAAGGTACTTGAGCCTTCCATCACCTGAGTCTCACAAGCTTTAGATTTCTGCCCGAAATCATGCCAAGTCAACTTGCTAAAAACTCCTTCATTCATAGAAAGTGTCAATATCTTTCCAGATATAACTCACCTCGAGACTTCTGGCATCTAGCCAAAAACATCTCCAATAACTTTACTTCTTCATCTTTCCCTCCTTTAGTTCAACCAGATGGCACCAATGCCATCTCACCTATCTCTAAAGCTGAACTCTTCGCTCAAACCTTTGCTAATAACTCTGCCTTGGATGATTCCGGACTTGTTCCTCCTTCTCTTACCCCCTCTGACTACTTCATGCTACCTATTAAAATCCTTCGTACTGATGTTTTCCATGCCCTCACTGGCCTAAACCCTTGGAAGGCTTATGGATCTGATGGGGTCCCTCCTATTGTTTCCGAAACAGTGCCTCCGTGCTTGCACCTTGCCTAGTCAAACTCTTTCAACTCTGTCTATCTGTTTAGATGAAGACAAATATGTAGAGTGAGTGGTAAGGATACACAAGTTGAGGCAAGGTACTTTATTCTCTAACGTTTTGGTATTAAGCCATCTTCAGAGAGAATGTACAGACAATCAAAGACACGGCAGCTTATATACGTGTTGGCGGCTCAGCCCGCAGGTCCTCCTGGCGGAACTGGCTGTGATTGGCGGCAGCCAGACAGAGTCAGTCTGGCCACTGCCCGCGACAAAAACACGGATCCTCCCCTGTGATTGGTTGTGCTCTCGGTGTTAATGTAGGCAGACTCCACCAGTTTTCGTGTCATTTTTGGGAGTCTGGTGTGCAGCACCCTGGCTGCCTCCCAATTCGGTAGGTGTCCATGTGAGTCCACATGAACCACAAGTGAGTTTGAAGTCTTGTGATGTCTCAACTTGTGTATCCTTACCACTCACTCTACATATCTGTCTATCTACATCTACCTTTCCTTCTTGCTGGAAGTTTGCCTACATTCGGCCTGTTCCTAAAAAGGGTGACTGTTCTAATCCTTCAAACTACCGTCCTATTGCTTTAATCTCCTGCTTATCTAAAGGTTTTGAATCTATTCTCAACAAGAAGATTCTTAAACATCTATCACTTCACAATCTTCTATCTGACCGCCAGTATGGCTTCCAACAAGGCCGCTCTACTGGTGATCTGGCTTTCCTTACTGAGTCTTGGTCATCCTCTTTTAGAGATTTTCGTGAAACTTTTGCTATAGCCCTAGACATATCAAAAGCTTTTGATAGAGTCTGGCACAAAGCTTTAATTTCCTAACTACCCTCCTATAGCTTCTATCCTTCTCTCTGCAACTTCATCTCAAGTTTCCTTTCTGATCGTTCTATTGCTGCTGTGGTAGATGGTCACTGTTCTTCCCCTAAATCTATCAACAGTGGTGTTCCTCAAGGGTTTGTCCTATTACCCACTCTTCCTATTATTCATCAATGATCTTCTAAACCAAACTTTTTGCCCTATCCACTCCTATGCTGATGATACCACCTTGCACTTTTCCACGTCTTTCCATAGACGACCAACCCTTCAGGAAGTACACAGCTCATGCAGGGAAGCCTCAGAACGCCTAATTTCTGATCTCTCTAAAATTTATGATTGGGGCAAAGCAAACTTAGTGTTGGTCAATGCCTCAAAAACTCAATTCCTCCACCAAATAACTATCCCCTCTTCTTCAATAACACTCAACTGTCTCCTTCTCCTACACTAAACATTCTTGGTCTATCCTTTACTTGTAATCTAAACTGGAAACCACATCTCCTCTCTAGCTAAAACAGCTTCCACGAAGTTGGGTGTTCTGAGCCGTCTCCGCCAGTTTTACTCACCTGCCCAACTGCTAACTCTATACAGGGGCCTCACCCGCCCATGTATGGAGTATGGTTCACTTGTTTGGGGAGGCTCCACTCATACTGCTCTATTGAACAGGGTGGAATCAAGAGCTTTTCGTCTTATCAACTCCTCTTCTCTGACTGACTGTCTTAAGCCTCTTTCTCATTTCCACAATGTTGCCTCTCTTGCTTTCTTTTACCGCTATTTTCATGCTAACTGCTCTTCTGATCTCGCTAACTGTGTGCCTCCCCTGCTCCTGCGGCCTCGCTGCACAAGACTTGCCTCTTCCTCTCACCCCTATTCTATCCACCTCTCTAATGCAAGAGTAAACCAGTATTCTCAGTCTTTCATCCCTTTCTCTGGTAAACTCTGGAACTCTCTCCCTGCTTCTGTATTTCCACCTGCCTTAAACCTGTTTAAAGGGAGAGGTATCAAGACACTTATCCCACTGTTTTGGCTACTGAATCTGGACTTTCCAGGGACCGGCAATACAGTGGGCCTTTTTGTTTTTATTTTTGTTGCCCTTGGCCGCCTCCCTTCTACATAGAAAAAAAAAAATAGTATGGAGGAGAAATTGTGAGGTAATGTGAATGTGGTGCACTCCTGAGGTGGGCAGATCTAGTCTCTGCCCTGGGGAAGTTACTGCTGTGATTGGGCACCACTGTAAGAGGTTGGGTTCTCCCGGCTGACATTCTCTTCATATAATTTATCCTGAACTGAGGCGGCTGAGCAGATCTGCCCCAATATTATCAGAGCCTGCTACATGTACTACTCGAAACTTGTAGGGCTGGAGGCCCAAAGCCCATCGCAGAACTCTATCATTCCTACCCTTAAACTTTTCCAAGTATATGAGAGGTTTATAGTCTACCTCAAGAATGAACTCCTTACCTCTAAGGAAAAAATCGAACTCATTGGTCCCGAAAACAATAGCCAGGCATTCCCGCTCGATGGTGGAGTATCGTGGTTCCCGATCCAGCAGTTTCCGACTGGCGTAGGCTATCGGGTGTGGTTGATGCTCATGGTGCTGTAGGAGCACAGCACCAAGCCCACGACTTGAAGCATCAGTCCTCAGAACGAAGGTCAGGCTGGAGTCTGGAAGACGGAGGACGGGAGATGACAGTGCCTGCTTCAGGAGTTTGAACCGAGAACGTAGGTCTTCGGTCCATGGTAGAGGTTCTTGTACTGATTTCTTCAACAAGTCAGAGAGTGGGGCAGTAATCTCAGATTCCTGGGGAATGAAAACTTTGTAAAAACACACAAGTCCAAGGAAACTACGCAGCAGCTTCTTGGTGGCTGGAGGAGTAATGGAAACGATGGCAGTGACTTTGTCTGCTTGGGGTTGAAGACGGTCTGGAGATAACACAAATCCCAAGTAGTCGATGGCCCCTACTCCAAATCGGCATTTTGAAGGCTTGAGGGTAAGTCCATGGTTTTGGAATCTATCTAGAACAGATTTAAGGGCAGAAATGTGAATGGACCATTCTGAGGGATACACAAAGATAACAAAATAAAACGAAATATTGGGTAGTCCATCAAACATAATTTTCATGAAGCGAACGTAAGTGGACAAGCCTAAAACCAAAAGGCATTTTGGTGAATTCCATCAAACCTCGAGGAGAAGGGAAGGCAGTTAGAGGACAGACCTTAGGGGACAGCGGGACTTGATAGTAGGCTTTACTCAAGTCTAGTTCAGAGAAGAATTTAGCACCTACGAATTTATGTAGCTCTGTCTCAACACTACAGGAAGGTTCGGCGTCAAAAACAGTGACACTTAAAGAGCCTGTAGTCTATTGCCATCCAGTATGTACCGTCATATTTCTGTACCATGACTACTGGCGAACAGTGTAGAGAGGTTGACCGCTGGATGATTCCCGGACTCAAAAGCTCGTCGACTTCTTCCTGAAAGTATGCTTGCAGGTGGATCTTTGCCTGGATTCTCCCGATGGTCGAGAGGACGATGTCGTGTTCCAAGGTGGTAGTGCAACCAGGCTTTTGAGAGAAAGTGGCAGAGTATATAAGAAAAAGGAAAAGGTATATAAGCAATGGACAGGAACGTTGAAGTCCGCAAAAATCTTGTGGAGTCACAACAAAAGGGTGGATCTTGGGGAACACAAGAGGATGGACTCTCTTCAGTCGATTTGCTCTTGTTTGTACGGCACATACTTGGGTTGTAGGTAAAGAAATCGAAGAAAAGGTAGCAGGTTCAGCGATGTCAGGAGGCGTAGAGTTGGCAGGTCTCAGGTCTACAGACAGCTGGTTGGTAGACAGCAGGTGTAGGCAGCGGGTCGGTAGGCAGCGGGTCCTTCGGGTACGAGATATCAGCAGTGAGTGGATCCTTTGTAGTCTGTAAGTGATCATGGTTTTGAGGATCTCTAACACCAGGAATATTACCCACAAGAACAGTGGCGAACTTAATTGGAGCTCGAACAGTGACAATCCAACCTGTATAAAAGGGGCATCGCAAGTAGCATCGAACGATGGGAAACTCGTCAATACATCCTAAGTAGTCAGACACCTTGACCTTAGGGCAGAATGATGGGTCTGCATCAGGCAACACTTCTTCAGAGACAACGACACCAGAACATCCAGTGTCCCTGATGATAGCGGAGGACCAGGATCCATTAATCATCCCGCAAACAGAATAGCTAGGGACGCAACGGATACCTAGACAAAACCAACCTTGTATTGGGGACCACTGGTGGCCGGATTCTTAAAAGCTCTGGGGTTCTTAGGACAGCGTGGCTGAATATCTCTCTTTTCACTACAGTTGTGATACTTAACTGTGGAGGAGGATCTCTTATCATTTGAGGGTACTTGAGAGTAGTGAGGCTGGGCAGGATAAGAGAAGGGCTTCTTGGGGTGGTTGTAAGAGGCCTTCGGATAGGCGTTCCCAGTCGTCGGTGAGTTGAATAGCCTTAGCCAAGCTGTGGGTGCGGCGTTCCTTTATGAAGAGACGGAGATCAGCGGTTAAAGGGGAACAAAAACTGGTCTAAGATCATAAATTTCTTCAAGTCTTCAAAGGTTGATGTTACTTCTGATGACTCGATCTATGTCTCAAAAAGTCTGGTAAGCTGGGTGGCAAACTGTTAGTAATTTTGTCTTACCTTTATTTTTGCAGATCTAAAATCTACACGATGAAACTGAAACCCATAAGCAGGGCCTGTTTGAGTGATTGGTAGTTGTTTGTGACTATGGAGGGGAGGGAGGTGTACAACTCTGACGCTTTCCTGGTGAGGAAGCAGCCAAGTCTGATGGTGTAAGTGTCTTCCTTAAGCTCCAGCAGTTAGGCCACCCGGTCAAATCTCGTGAGGTAGACAGAAATGTTTTCTTCGTCCTTGTAGGATAATAAGATGGGTTTGGAGACAAAATCAGATGATAAAAGTAACGGAGGACTTCCCCTAACCTCGAGTTCGGTGAATTTTATTTCCTTTTCTCTCACAGCCTGTCGTTCTTTCCTCTCTGCCTGTCGCTCTTCCCTCTCATCTTGGCGTTCTCGAGCTTCACTGTTTTCACTCTCTTTCTTGGTTTCTCTCTCTCGCTGAAGTTCTTCCCGTTCAAACGCTTGTTGTTGCATAATCCACTGGGCCAGATCCCTGCCTTGGAGACCTAGAGATTCTCCTTCTAACTTCAGCTTACCAATACTAGCCATATTGATGCCAAACAAGAAATCTAAACAAAAACACTATACTTACAATAGCCTTTGCTAATTGTCTATTTGGACGATTTCTTTAAGATTTTTTGTTACAATTAGTAAAAGCTGTTATAAGTGATTTTTGAGTGATTCATTTCTGATTTGATGGAAAAAGTGTGTATTCAGAATGAATGAGTTATTTCCTTTTTTTGTAAGAAAATAATTCCATGCACTTTTTTTCTTTTTTCTTTCTTTTTTCTTTTCTTTTTTCTTTTCTTTTCTTTTTTTTCTTTTCATAACAAAAACACAATTTGTTTTTTTTTTTAGGAAATATGTAATTTTTTGGATGATTTCTCTCATTTTGCGCGAAAACAATGAAATAACAGTACTTTAAGGTCTTTTGCAAAATCCGCGATAATTTGTCTAAAAACCATTATACTAACACTATTTTAAAGAAAAACCATGTTCTTCAAGTTTTTATTTTTAACTTTTTCCTTAGAAGAAGCGCACTCATTTCGTGAAACGTCCTTTTTAAAGAAAAGATATATTTTCATAATTTTTTCAGTGATAAATTTGCTAAGTGGATTTTTTGGGGAAATTTTCTTGTATTTTTTGTGATAATTGATAAAAAAACAAAATGTTTCAGGTGATTTTTCAATGGATTAGTTTTGATTTTGTGGGGAAATTATGTATTAAGAATGAATGAAGCATTTCTTTCTTATTTTGCAAGAAAACATTAGAGTATCGATACCTTTTTATGCATTTTTTTTCCGATTCATAGAGAAAAAAAAAAAAAAATACAATTTAGTATTTAGCAATAAGGTAATCTTTTTTAATGGTATTCTTTTTAAAGAAAACTCGTGTTTTTTTTAAGGTGTTCAAACTTTTTCTTAGAAAAGTCTCAATACTTCCTGAAAAACGTCCTTTTGAAAGACAAAACTAAAGAACCTTTTTTTTGCATATTTTTCCTTTTCATAAAAAAAAAGAAAAAAAATCAGTATTTAGCAAAAATATAATTTTTGGATTATTTCTTTCTCATTTTGTACCAACACAATGAAACAACTGTACTTAACAAGTTGTTGCAATATCCATGGAAATTCGTCCAAAAGCCACTATATTAACAATAAAAAAATGTGGTTTTTAGGCTTTTTTATTTTTACATTTTCTGAAAAGAATATAAATACTTTGCAGAAAACGTCCTTTATAGAGAAAAGATACATTTTCATGCAATTTTCAGTGATACATTTGCTAATCCTTTATTTTGATATATTCTTTCAAGTTTTTTTTGTACCAATTATTAAAAATAACCTATTTCAAGTGATTTTTTAAATGTTTTAGTGCAAAAATCATCCAGAAATTTAACATTTTCGCTGCACTAATTTTCTTTTCCCAAAATAGCATAAATCTATTCCTTTTTAACGTTTTTCATCATTAGGCAAAAAAAGATACACACATAAAATCTTCTTTATGGTAAAAGATCAACTTACACTCAGAACTGAATATCACCACATTAATAACAAGAAAATACTCCAATTATGAATGCTTATAAGCTTTTCTTGTGAAATAACTTCCATTTTAACTTACTCTTCAAATGCAGTGTTTTCATGCCCATTGTTTCCAAACTTGAGGGTAACTCTTGCAAAATCCAAAATATTAAAAATATTCTTAAGAAAACCCTCTTTCATAAGTATTTTTTTTCCCTTAAAAAACGGAATTTTTACGGAAAATGTCCTTAATCAATTTTTGCAATAAAACAATGAAATAATGGTATTTTAATAACTTGTTGCAAAATCCATGGTAATTCATCCATAAACCACTATATCAACATTCTAATTTTTTTTTTTAAACATTTTCATAAAAGAATCACAATAGTTTACGGAAAACGTCCTTTTTAAAGAAAAGATACATTTTAATACATTTTTCAGTGATAAATTAGCTAATTGTTTATTTTGACATTTTCTTTCAGGTGTTTTTGTAAGAATTAGTAAAAATATAAATTGTTTTAAGTTATTTTTTTGTGGTTTATTTCTGATTTTTCTGAGAAAAGTGTGTATTCAATGTGAATGAGTGATTTCCTTCTTATTTTGCAAGAAAACCTTTGAATGTTGCTACATTATCATGCATTTTTTTCCCTTTTCTTAGAAAAAACGCATTTAGTATTTAGAAAAAAAAAGTTTTTGGATGATTTTTTTTTTACCAAAACAATGAAATAACGGTACTTTAACAACTTATAGAGCAAAATCCATGGTAATTCGACCCAAAATACTATATTAATAACATTTTTAAGAAAACCGTGTTTTTTTATGTTTTTAACTTTTCTTGGAAGAATCCTAATATTTTCCGGAAAACGTCCTTTTTTAAAAAGAAAAGATACATTTTCAAGCATTTTTCAGTGATAAATTTGCTAATTGTTTATTTTGACATATTCCTTCATATTTTTTTTAACAATTAGTAAAAAATACTAACTATTTTGTCATATTTTTATGTTTTGGTGCAAAACAGGAATGATATCATCCAAAAAATTAACATTATTTCTATTATAATTTTCTTTTCCTAAAAGATCTTGAAACTAGGGACAGTGGCTGTTCCTGTGTGATCGTTTCGGAAGACGTGTTACCTGATGTTGATACCTAAAAAATGCAGGACAAAATCCCCTTTTCAAGAATAATATATGCAATTTAAAAAAAAAATATTGCCTAAAAACTTTTTCAATGTTTATCAGCTTATATTAATTTTTGATTGAAAAAAAGGAAAAAAAAAAAAAATACAATATATATATTTTTCTCTAAAATTGCATAAAATTATGCTTTATAGATTTTCTAATCCTTCTTTTACGACGATATATATTTTCTCTAAAAGTGCAAAAAAGATCCATTTTCAACGTTTTTAGGGGTTTTACAATACTTTAATGACAAAACCATCTTCTTTTAAAAAATCTATACTTTTACCCCCAAAAGTGAGTTTTTCAGTAGTTTTCTTCGATTTCCATGTTTTGATTAAAAACAACAAAAACACACTATATATATTTTTCTCTTTAAAGTTACATAAAGTACCCTATTTTAACATTTTTAATAGTTTTAACAACATTTTGAAGAAAATCCCTTTTTCATGTTACATAAAATATAATATAAGCCATTTCAAGGAAAAAATATTTCTTTTAGAAAAAGTGTTTTTCAGTGTTTTTATTTTAATTTCTATAGTATGATTGAAAACGAAGGAAAAAGCAAGAAATATATTAAATTTTTATTACAATTAATTGTTTTTCTTTCAAAATTGCATAAACTCTCCCCTTTTCAGCGTTTTTAGGAGTATCTTATCTAAGGAGTTATCTTATCTAGGAGTATCTAATATCTTATCTAATTTAAGGAGTATCTTACCTAAGAAAGGCCATCTTTTTTTTAGAAAAAAAAAAGGAATATATGCCATTTCACGAAAAAAGTTCCTTTTCACCGAAAAAGTGAAATTTTCATGATTCTCTTCTTATTTCATTGTTTTCATGGAAAACAAACAAAAAAAAAAAAAAAAACATGAATGTTGCGACAATATACTTTTTTAAAAACTCTAAAATTTCATAAATGACATTTTTTTTCCAATGTTTTTGGGAGTATTAACGGCATTTTACACAAAGCCCCTTTTTTACAAGTATAATATATGTAATTTGAAAAAGAAAAAAATTCTGCCTAAAAAGTAACTTTTTCAATGATTTTCATCTTATTTTCATTTGTTGATGGAAGAAAAGCAAAAAATAAATTCTTTTTTACGACAATAAATTTTCTTCTCTAAAATTGCCCAAATTACCCAATTTAATGTTTTCCTCCTTATTTTAAGACAATATGTTTTTTTTTTCTTTAGAACTGCATGTCACTTTTTTCAACGTTTTTCGGAGATTTAACACTTTTCAAGGAAAAGTGATTCTTCAATAATATTCCATTGATTTCAATATTTTGATTAAGAACAAGAAAAAACATTATATACATTTTCTTTCTCTGAAAATATAAAAAAACTAACCAATTTTAACCTTTTTGGACGTTTTAACAACATTTTGTAGAAAGAAACCTTTTTCATGTTACAAAAAATGTAATATATGCTGTTTCAAGGAAAGAAAATATTTCAGTCAAAAAGGGGATTATTTAAATGTTTTTATTTTAATTTCCATGTTTTGATTGAAAAGGAAGGAAAAATCAATAAATCCATTTAATTTTTTTCCCCCAAAATTCCATAAATTACCCGTTTTTCAACATTTTAAAAAGTATTAACAACATTTCAAAGAAAACTTTTTTTCAGGGAAAAAATGTAATATATGCAATTTAACCTAAAAAAGTTTATTTTCTACCCTATTTTTACCTATTTAGGAGTTTTAACAATATTTTGAAGATAAACCTTTTTCATGTAAAAAAAAAGTATGCCATTTCAAAGAAAAAACAAATTTATGTCAGAAATGGGATTATTTCTTTGTTTCTCATTTTATATCCTTATTTTGATTGAAAATAAAGGAAAAAAAAACATATAATATTTATGGCAGTAAATTTTTTTCTCAAAATTGCATAAATTACCTCTTGTTTATAGTTTCATAGAGTATTAACAACACTTCAAAGAAAAACCCTCTTTTTTAGTTAAAAAAATATTTAATATATACTATTTAATGAAAAACCTCACTCACCCCAAAAGTAGATTTTTCAACAATTCTTTACTTATTTCCATGTTTTCATGGAAAACAAGTAAAAAAAGCAGAAATTTCATAAATACGTTTTTGTCAATGCTTTTAAGAGTATTAACAGCATTTCAGACAAAACCCACTTTTCCAGAATAGTATATGTAATTTGAAAAGAAGAAAAAATTCTGCCTTTCAGCTTATTTTCATTCTTGATGGAAAACGAAAAAAAAAAAAAAATTTTTTTACGACAATGTACATTTTTTTCTCTAAAATCGCATAAAATTACCGTTATTAGATTTTTATATCCTTATTTTACGACGATATATATTTTATCTGAAAGTGCATAAATCATCCTTTTTTTCAACGTTTTTAGGGGTTTTATAATATTTTAATGACAAAACCCTATTCCTTTAGAAAAAAAGTAGGTTTTTATTCCCCAAAGTGAGTTTCTCAGTATTTTTCCTTCAATTTCTTTGTTTTGATTAGAATCAAGAAAAAAACAGTATATATAATTTGATTCTCGTTAAAGTTACATAAACTATCCTATTTTAAACTTTTTATTAGTTTTAACATTTTGAAGAAAATCCCTTTTTAATGTTACATAAAATGTAATACAATCCATTTCAAGGAAAAAATATTTCTTTTAGAAAAAAAATATCGGGGTTTTTCTTTTCATTTCCCTGTTTTGATAGAAAATGAAGGAAAGAGCAAGAAATATATTAACTTTTTATTGCAATTAATTATTTTTCTCTCAAAATTGCATAAATTATAAATTTTTCAGCGTTTTTAAGAGTATTAACATCTTATCTAAGAAAGGCCATCTTCTTTAGAAGAAAAAACAAGGAATATATGCCATTTAAAGAAAAAGTACCTTTTCACCGAAAAAGTGAATTTTTCAATAATTCTCTTCTTATTTCATTGTTTTCATGGAAAACAAACAAACAAACAAACAAAAAAAAAAAAAACAATGAATATTGCGAATATATACTTTTTCTCTAAAATTTCATAAATTACGTTTTTTTCAACGTTTTTAGGAGTATTAACGGCAGTTTACAATGTAAAAAAAATCCTTTTACAGGTATAATATATGGAATTTGAATAAAGGGAAAAATTCAGCGTAAAAAGTGATTTTTTCAATGTTTTTCATCTTATTTTCATTTGTTCATGGAAAAAAAGCAAAATATAAATTATTTTTTACGACAATATTTGTTTTCTCTAAATTGCACAAATTACTCGTTTTTATGTTTTTATCCTTATTTTACGACAACATGTTTTTCTCTTTAAAACTGCATAAATCATCCTTTTTTCAACGTTTTCCGGAGATTTACAACTTTTTAAGGAAAACCCTCTCTTTTAGAAAAAAAATATGATTTTACTCCAAAAATGATTTTTTTAATAATTTTCTATTGATTTTAATGTTTTGATTAAAACAAGAAAAACACTATATACATTCTATTTCTCTGAAAGTATATAAACTACCCAGTTTTAACATTTTTGGACGTTTTAACAACATTTTATAGAAAATACCTTTTTCATGTTACTAAAAATGTAATATATGCCGTTTCAAGGAAAGAAAATATTTCTGTCAAAAAGGCGATTATTTAAATGTTTTTATTTTAATTTCCATGTATTGATTGAAAAGGAAGGAAAAATCAATGCATTTTTTTCCTCAAAATTCCAAAAATTACCCGTTTTTCAACGTTTTTAAGAGTATTAACAACATTTCAAAGAAAACCTTCTTTTTCAGGTAAAAAAAAAAATGTAATATATGCAAATTAACCAAAAATCATTTATTTTCTACCTTATTTGAACCTATTTGGGAGTTTCAACAATATTTTGAAGAAAAATCTTTTTCATGTAAAAAAAAAAAAAAAAAAAAAAAAGATGCCATTTCAAAGAAAAAAAAATCATGTAAAAAATGGGATTATTTTTTTGTTTATCTTTTTATATCCATGTTTTGATTGAAACTGAAAGAAAAAAACACATTTGATTTTTATAGCAGTATTTTTTTTTTCTCAAAATTGCATAAATTACCTCTTTTTTATCGTTTTTAAGAGTATTAACAACATATCAAAGAAAAGCTCTCTGTTTTAGTTGAAGAAAAATGTAATATATACCATTTTATGAAAAACATCACCACTACAAAAGTGAATTTTTCAACAATTCTATACTTATTTCCAAGTATTCATGGAAAACAAGTAAAAAAAAGGGAAAAACAATGAATGTTACGATGATATAGTTTTTTTTGTAAAATTTCATAAATAAGGTTTCTTTCAATACATTTAGGAGTATTAACATCATTTTAGACAAAATCATCTTTTCAAGAATAATATATGCAATTTGAAAAAAGAAAAAAAATCGGTCTTAAAAGTGAATTTTTCAAGGTTTTTCAGCTTATTTGCATTCTTGATGGAAAACAAAAATAGCAAAAAAGGCATTTTTTACTATAATATATATTTTTCTCTAAAATTGCATAAAATTACTTTTTTTTAGATTTTTAAATGCTGTTACGACGTTATATATATATATATATATATATATATATATATATATATATATATATATATATATATATATATATATATATATATATATATATATATTCTCCAAAAGTGTATAAATTATCCATTTTTTAACGTTTTCAGGAGTTTTACAATATTTTAATGACAAAACCCTCTTCTTTTAGGAAAAAAGTATGTTTTTACCCCCAAAAGCGAGTTTTCGGTAATTTTCTTTCGATTTCCATGTTCTGATAAAAGAAAGAAAATGACACTATATATTTTTTTTTCTCTTTAAAGTTTCATATACTACCCTATTTTAACCTTTTTATCAGTTTTAAAAATATTTTGAAGAAAATTCCTTTTTCATTTTACATAAAATGTAATATAAGCCATCTCAAGGAAAAAAAAATACTTCTTTTAGAAAGAGGATTTTTCAGTCTTTTTTCTTTTCATTTCCTTGTTTTGATTGAAAATGAAGGAAAAAACAAGAAATATATTGACTTTTTATTGCAATTCATTTTTTTCTCAAAATAACATAAGATTTTCCTTTTTCAACGTTTTCAGGCGTATTAACATCTTATTTAAGTAAGGCCATCTTTTTTAGATTAAAAAAAATTAAATAATATACTGTATGCCATTAACGAAAAAATTTCCTTTTCACCGAATAAGTGAATTTTTCAATGATTATTTTCTTGTGTCATTGTTTTCATGGAAAAAAAAAAAAAACAATGAATGTTGCGAAAGTATACTATTTTTCTTTAAAATTTCATTAATTACATTTTTTTTCAATTTTTTTTTAGGAGTATTAACGGCATTTAACACAAAACCCCCTTTTACAGGTATAGTATATGCAATTTGAATAAAGAAAAAAATATGCCTAAACAGTGACTTTTTCAATGTTTTTCATCTTATTTTGTTGATGAAAGAAAAGCAAAAAATAAATTCTATTTTACGACAATATTTTTTCACTGAAATTGTACAAATTACCCATTTTTACGTTTTTATCCTTATTTCACGACAATATGTTTTTTTTTTCTAAAACTGCATAAATCACCCTTTTTCAACGTTTTTAGGAGATTTACATTTTTTTCAAGGAAAACCCTCTCTTTTACAAAAAAATATTATTTTACTCCAGAAGTGATTTTTTAATAATTTTTATTGATTTAAATGTTTTGATTAAAAACAAGAAAAAAAACACTATACATATTTTCTTTCTCTGAAAGTATATAAACTACCCAATTTTAACCTTTTTGGACGTTTTAACCATATTTTGAAGAAAAAAACAGTTTTCATGTTACAAAAAATGTAATATATGCTGTTTCAAGGAAAGAAAATATTTCTGTCAAGAAAGAGATTATTTAAATGTTTTTATTTTAATTTCCATGTTTTGATAGAAAAGGAAGAAAAATCAATAAATCAATGGAATTTTTCATGGCAATACGTTTTGTTCCTCAAAAATCCATACATTACCCGTTTTTCAACATTTTTAAGAGTATTAACAACATTTCAAAGAAAGCTCTCTTTTTCAGGTAAAAAAAAAGGTAATATGTGCAATCTAAACAAAAATAGTTTATTTTCTACATTTTTTACCTTATTTTTACCTTATTTAATGACAAAACCCTCTACTTTTTAGAAAAAAATTATGTTTTTACCCACAAAAGTGAGTTTCTCAGTAATTTTCTTTCGATTTCCATGTTTTGATTAAAAACAAGAAAAAACACTATATATATATATATATATATATATATATATATATATATATATATATATATATATATATATATATATATATATATATATATATATATATATATCTTTAAAATGACATAAATTACCCTATTTTAACCTTTTTATTAGTTTTAACAACATTTTGAAGAAAATCCCCTTTTCATGTTACATAAAAAAAAGAAAATATTTCTTTTAGAAAAGGAATTTTTCAGTGTTTTTCTTGTCATTTCCATGTTTTGATTAAAAATGAAGGAAAAAGCAATTCATTTTTTTTTCTCTCAAAATTGCATAAATTATCCAATTTTCAGCGTTTTTCAGAGTATTAACATTTTATCTAAGAAAGGCCATCTTTTTTAGGTAAAGAAAAAAGTATATACGTCATTTCACGAAAAAAGTTCCTTTTCACCGAAAAAGTAAATTTTTCAATTATTCTCTTCTTATTTTATTGTTTTCATGGAAAACAAATAAAAATACAATGAATATTGCCACAATATACGTTTTTCTCTAAAATCTTATAAATTACGTTTTTTTCAACTTTTTTAGAAGTATTAACGGCATTTTACATACTTTTACATATATAATATATGGAATTTGAATCACGAAAAAAATTCTGCCAAAAAGTTACTTTTTCAATGTTTTTCATCTTATTTTCATTTGTTAATGAAAAAAAAAAAATCTTTTTTACAATATTTTTTTTCTAAACTGCACAAATTACCCTTTTTTATGTTTGTATTTTTATTTTACGATAATATGTTTTTTTTTCTAAAACTGCATAAATGACCCTTTTTCCAACGTTTTTCGGAGATTTACAACCTTTCAAGGTAAACCCTCTTTAAAAAATAGTATGATTTTACTCCAAAAGTTTTTTTATCAATATTTTTTTTTATTGATTTCAATATTTTGATTAAAACAAGAAAAAAAAACACTATATACATTTTCTTTCTCTGAAAGTATATAAACTACCCAATATTAACCTTTTTGAACGTTTTAACAAAATTTTGTAGAAAAAAAACCTTTTTCATGTTACAAAAAATATAATATATGCCGTTTCAAGGAAAGAAAATATTTCTGTCAAAAAAGGAATCATTTAAACGTTTTTATTTTAATTTCCATGTTTTGTTTGAAAATTATGGAAAAATCAATAAATCTATTTAATTTTTATGGCAGTACATTTTTTTCCTCAAAATTCATATATTAACCGTTTTTGAACGATTGTAAGAGTATTAACAACATTTCAAAGAAAACCCTCTTTTCAGGTAAAAAAAAAAAAAAAGTAATATATGCAATTTAACCAGAAAAAAGTTTATTTTCTACCTTATTTTAACCTATTTAGGAGTTTTAACTATATTTTGAAGAATTTTTTTTTTCATATAAAAAAGTATGCCATTTCAAAGAAAAAAACAAACTTATGTCAAAAATATGATTATTTTTTTCTCTTTTTTGACTGAAAATTTTATTTTATGGCAGTACACTTTTTCTCAAAATTTCATAAATTACCTGTTTTTCATAGTTTTTAAGTCTTAACAAAATTTCAAAGAAAAAGCCGTTTTTTTTGTTTAAGAAAATGTAATACATACCATTTTATGAAAAGCTTCATTCCCTCCCAAAATTGAATTTTTTATCAATTCTTTACTTATTTCCATGTTTTCATGGAAAATAAGTAAAAAAGGGAAAAAGAATGAATGTTACGATAATATAGTTTCTTTTCGTAAAATTTATATATATATGCTTTTTTCAATGCTTTTAGGAGTATTAACAGCATTTTAGACAAAATCCCCTTTTCAAGAATAATATATGAAATTTCAAAAAAAGGAAAAAAAATTGCCTAAAAAGTATCTATTTCAATGTTTTCAGCTTATTTTCATTCTTGATGGAAAACAAAAAAAAGCAAAAAAAATTTTTTTACGACAATATATATTTCTTTCTCTAAAATTGCATTAAATTACCCTCTTTTTATTTCTAAATCCTTCTTTTACGAAGATATATGTTTTCTTTATAAGTGCATAAATCATTCATTTTTCAATGTTTTTAGTGGTTTTACATAATTTTAATGACAAAACCCTCTTCTTTTAGAAAAAAAGTATCTTTTTACCCCCCCTTTCCTCCCCAAGTGAGTTTTTCAGTAATTTCCTTTCGATTTCCATGTTTTGTTTAAAAAGAAGAAAAACGCAACATATATATTTTTCACTTTAAAGATCCATAAATTACCCTTTTTTAACCTTTTTATTAGTTTTGACAACATTTTGAAGACAATCCCTTTTTCATGTTACATAAAATGTAATATAAGCCATTTCAGGGAAAAAAATATTTTATTTTAGAAATAGGATTTTTCCGTGTTTTTCTTTCCATTTCCATGTTTTGATTGCAATTTTTTTTTTCAAAATTGCATGAATTATCCCCTTTTCAGCGGTTTTAGTTTAGAGTATTAACATCTTATCTAAAAAAGGCCATCTTTTTTAGGTAAAAAAGAAAATGGAAAATATGCCATTTCACGAAAAAAGTTTCTTTTCACCGAAAAAATGAGTTTTTCAATATCTCTCTTCTTATTTCATCGTTTTTATGGAAAACAAACAAAAAACAATGAATATTGCGACATACTTTTTTTCTATAAAATTTCATAAATTACGTTTTTTTTTTATCAACGTTTATAGGAGAATTAACGGCATTTTACACAAAACCCCCTTTTACAAGTATTATATATGCAATTTGAATTAAAAAAAATCTGCCTAAAAAGTGACTTTTTCAATGTTTTTCATCTAATTTTCTTTTGTTGATGGAAGAAAAGCAAAAAAAAAAAAAAATTTTTACGCAAATATTTTTTTCTTTAGAACTGCACAAACTACCTTTTTCTCATAATTATTTTACGACAATGTTTTTTTTTTCTCTAAAACTGCATAAATCACTGTTTTTTGAACGTTTTTTGGAGATTTACAACTTTTCAAGGAAAACTCTCGTATAGAAAAATAAAATATGATTTTTCTCCAAGAGTGATTTTTCAATAATTTTCTTTTGATTTCAATGTTTTGATTAAAACGAAGAAAAAAACAACCATATACATTTTCATCTCTGAAAGTATAAAAACTGCACAATTTTAACCTTTTTGGAGGTTTCAAAACATTTTGTAGAAAAAGAACTTTTTTCATTTTACAAAAAATGGAATATATGCCGTTTCAAGAAAAGAAAATATTTCTGTCAAAAAAGAGATAAATTAAGTTTTTATTTTAATTTCCCATTTTGATTGAAAAGGAAAGAAAAATCAATAAATCCATTTTATTTTTATAGCAGTACATTTTTTACCTCAAAATTCAATAAATTGCCGGATTTTCAACGTTTTTAGGAGTGTTATCAACATTTAAAAGAAAACCCTCTTTTCAGGTAAGATATATATATATATATATATATATATATATATATATATATATATATATATATATATATATATATATATATATATATATATATGCAATTGAACCAGAAAAAAGTTGATTTTCTACCCTATTTTAACCAATTTAGGAGTTTTAACAATATTTTGAAGAAATTTTTTTTTTGTAAAAAAGAATGCCATTTCAAAGAAAAAACAAATTTATGTTAAAAATGGGATTATTTCTTTGTTTCTCTTTTATATCCAGGTTTTTTAAAAATTTAGGAAACAAATATTTGATTTATATGACAGTACATTTTTAAAATTTTTTTAAATGCATAGATTACCTTTTTTTCATCGTTTTAAAGAGTATTAACAACATTTCAAAGAAAATCAATCTGTTTTTAGTTAAAAAAAATCATATATACCATTTTATGAAAAACCTCACTCCCCCCCTTAAGTGAATTTTTCAAGAATTCTTTACTCATTTCCATGTTTTCATGTAAAACAAGTAAAAAAAGGGAAAAGCAACGAAGGTTACGATAATATAAATATTTTCTGTAAAATTTCATAAATACGGTTTTTTTTCAAGCTTTTAGTAGTATTAACACCATTTTAGACAAAACCCCCTTTTGAAGAATTATATATGCAATTTAAGGGAGTGTTGGAGGCGAAAAATCGAAAAAATCTGGTACATTAACGTTTTTCCGGAAAACATATGGCTAGCGTCACCATGTAGGTGGCTTCATTCTCACCAAGTGTTACAACTGGGAAGAGTTTATTTTTTCCTACAAAAATTATAATAGATAAAATATTGGTGATATCTGGCAATCCTTTAAATCCCCACTCCTTGTTTACATTGCAAAAAAAAAAAAAAAAAATGAATCCAAAAATTTTGTTTTTTTGATGATAAACTATGTGTGTGGAGGTTGCTGACATCTCCTACCACCAGACAGCCACACATGAGCCAGTGAGCCTTACATACTCTCAGTGCCCACCAGACAGTTAGAGGATGTGCATGTTAGTCCAGGTAAACGCAGTTATGACAGATTTCTGTCTCTCATTCTGAATGCCACAATGCCACGACCAAAAGCATGGAAGATTGAACGGCAGAGAGGGCCAGTGAAGGAAGGAAAAATGAGGCAGAAGAGAAAAAAAGCAAGAAATAACACTTCTGTAGCTGACACACATGCGCATACCTCTACCAGTCATGCCCATCTTACACACAAATTCAGCAGTCTACCCTTGTGAGAATGGACAAAGTACGTGAGAAGGAATTAAAGGCCAAAGAAAACAGAGTTAAAGAGAAAGATAGGGAGGACTACGAGGCCGGGGCGTTTAAAAATGGTGTGTGGAAACTTTAAATCGCCTGTCCTGAAAATATCAAGTTTTTGTTATATTTGTGTAAACTACTTCTTTATTTATGGACCGATTTTGTTTATTTTGATTTTGTTTAAAAGAGTAATGATTACTCTTTAATATTACAAGAGGAATTTTTATTTTGCGTATTGGGAGATTAATTGTAAATTTTTTATTACAATAAGTTGCCAAATTTTTGTTGTTTGCATAAATAATTGATAAGAAAATTTATATAAAACTGCAGGAGCATTTCATTGCAAATCGCTCTAGTAATTTTGTTCCCCAGACTTCAAAATTTCATTAAATGTACAGGAAAGCCTTAAAAATTAAATTTCCATAGAGAAGTGTATTTTTAAAATGATATCAATTTAGTAACTAAAAAAATCCACTACGCTTAATACGTACCTAGGAAAAATAAAATGGCTTCTGAAATTAAAGTATTATGTAATGGGTAATAATCCATGAAATTACCAATGAGATTGGAAAAGTATAAAAAACCTTCACTCTTGTAAACCTCCTACACCCTCTTAAAAAAGAAAAACATTCTGCCTAAAAAGTGACTTTTTCAATGTTTTTCAGCTTAATTTCATTCTTGATGGCAAACAAAAAAAAGCAAAAAAAAGTTTTTTACGACAATATATATATTTTTTTCTCTAAAATTGCATACAATTACCCTTTTTAGATCTTTTAATCCTTCTTTTATGACGATATAGATTTTCTCTAAAGGTACATAAATCATGCATTTTTCAAAGTTTTTAGGGGTTTTACAATATTTTAATGACAAAAACTTCTTTCAGAAAAAAAGGATGTTTTAACCCCCAAAAGTGAGTTTTTCAGTAATTTTTTTTCGATTTCCATGTTTTTATTAAATAAAGGGGGAAAAATATATACATTTTTTCTCTTTAAAGTTGCATAAACTACAATTTTTAAAATCTTTTTATTAGTTTTAACAACATTTTGAAGAAAATCCCTTTTTCATGTTACATAAAATGTAATATATGCCATTTCAAGGAAAAAATATTTCTTTTATAAATAGGATTTTTCAATGTTTTTCTTTTCATTTCCATGTTTTGATTGAAAATGAAGGAAAAAGTAAGAAATATACTCACTTTTTATTGTAATTCATTTTTTTTCTTTCAAAATTGCATAAATTTTTCTCTTTTCAGCGTTTTTAGGAGTATTAACATCTTATCAAGAAAGGCCATCTTTTTATGTAAAAAAAAAAAAAAAAGGAATATATGCAATTTCACGAAAAAAGTTCTTTCACCGAAAAATGAATTTTTCAATTATTCTCTTCTTGTTTCATTGTTTTCATGAAAAAAAAACAATGAATATTGCGACAATATACTTTTTTCTTTAAAATTTCATTAGCCGTTCGTAAGCCGTGTAGGAGTCTACAGTAAACGTCACCTTCAGGGCTTCCTTAATACTGTTAGCCAATGTCCTGTCCTTTTCTGACAGCTGCAGGTACACATCAAAAGCACCCCCAGCAAGGCGGAAGGGAGCACACTACCCACATCCTTGATATTCCGGAGTTTACACACGAGTTCCAACCTTTCTATCCATTCAACTACAGACTGTTTTCTGCTGCCGTCAACCTCCGGAACGAGCTTCAAGTCGAAGTTAGTTTCGTCAAACATATTGCCTAGATAGCTTGATGCAGTAATCAAAGTGGACTTCCTTATTTTATTTATTACCAACAAGACAAGGCAGGCTGATGACGTGGCTGGTGTGACTGTCTGGCCTCGAATATACTCCTCCCTCACTCCAGCTCGCTTGCTAAATACACCCACCTACATGGCAACTCCTCAATCCTGACACGTCATTGTAACACCTAGTTAACCACGCTACCAGACAAACCAACCACCCAACAAAATATTAAACTCATGTTACATATAACTACATAAAATAAAAGCCACACGTTACAGTCGTTACATACTCTGTACAGTTCACAAAATACTATCAATTACAGTACATTACATTACAAATCTAGCAAACATTACACTCTAATATTGCTTAACTTATCCTTTTTTGACGTTTTCAGGAATATTAACATCACTCTTTTTCAAGTTTAATTTTTTTTCTTATAAAAATGGCAAATCTATACAATCTTGTTAAATACTAAGATGCGTTTTTTCTATGAAAAAGGAAAAAACGATCATGAAAATGTATCAGTATTCTAGCGTTTTCTTGCAATAGAAGAAAATAATTGATTCATTCTGAATACACATTTTTCCCACAAAATCAGAAAAAAACACTAAAAAATCACCTTCTTTCTTACCAAATACTACAAAAAAAGAAAGAAAATGTCAAAATAAACAATTGGTAATTTCTTTAAAAAAACACACAACTAAGTTTTTTTTTCTTTATAACGGAAAGGGTTTTCTTTAGAATATCGTTTATATAGTGGTTCTTAGACGAATTACCATGAATTTCGTAAACAATGCATAAAAACACTGTATTTTACAAGCTGAAATGGTAGTTTTTTTTTCAAAATAGAAGCTTGAATGTTTGAAATTTGGTGTATTTGACATATTTATAATATACCGGTATTTTTAAAGTTTTGGTGCAGAACGAGAAGGAAGTCATCCAAAAATTTGACATTTCGTCTTTAATAACATTCTTTTCTTACACTACACTAACTTTCCCTTATTAAAACAGCATGAATTATCCTTTTTTATTGTTTAGCATCATTACATAATATAAAAAGACAAGAAACAAGTAAAAGCATCAAATTTATTTTAGAACTGAATATTTAGTATCTTTATAATAGATATCAAATACATGTATTTTACAACTAAGCTGAAATGTCAGTTTGAAAATAAAGAATTAAATGTTTTCAAGTTTAATACTTGAAAACATTTAATTCTTTATTTTCAAACTGACATTTCAGCTTAGTTGTAAAATACAGTGTTTTGTCCATTGTCTACGAGATTCATGATAATTTGTCTAAAAATAACTATACCAGCAATATTTTTAACAAAAACCCTTTCAGAGAAATAATTAATTGAGTACTATTTTGGCAAACATGTATATTTTGGATGATCATATATATATATATATATATATATATATATATATATATATATATATATATATATATATATATATATATATATATATATATATATATAAGCATATATTACTTATTTTTTTACCTGAAATAAAGGGTTTTCTTTAAAATGTTGTTAATACTACTAAAAATGTTGAAAAAAAGGTAATTTATGCAATTTAAGAAAAGAAAATATTTTGTCGTAAAAATATTCATTGCCTTTTTTCTTTTCCATCAAAACATGGAAAATGGAAAAAAAACATCATTGACAAATTCATTTTTAGCAGAAATAGTTTTTTTTTTCTTGAAATGGCATATATTACATTTTTTATCCCCCCCTTTTTTTAATGTTATTAATATGCCTAAAACTTTGAAATGGGGGTAATTTATGGTATTTTAGAGAAAAAATTGTATTGTAAAAAATAAATTATTCAATGCTTTCCATTTTCCATTTTTCCATTCCATATTCCATTTTTTTTTTTTACCTAAAAAAGATGGCCTTTCTTGATAAGATGTTAATACTCCTAAAAACGCTGAAAAGGAAAAATTTTATGCAATTTTGAAAGAAAAAAAATGAATTACAATAAAAATTGAATATATTTCTTGCTTTCTTCCTATTCCTTCCTATTTATAAAAGAAATATTTTTTCCTTGAAATGGCTTATATTACATTTTATGTAACATGAAAAAGGGATTTTCTTCAAAATGTTGTTAAAACTAATAAAAAGATTAAAAAAGTGTAGTTTGTGTAACTTTAAAGAGAAAAAATTATATAGGTTTTTCCCTTTTTTTTAATAAAAACATGGAAATCGAAAGAAAATTACTGAAAAACTCACTTTTGGGGTTTAAAACATCCGTTTTTTCTGAAAGAAGAAGTTTTTGTCATTGAAATATTGTAAAACCCCTAAAAACTTTGAAAAATGGATGATTTATGTACTTTTAGAGAAAATGTATATCGTCATAAAAGAAGGATTAAAAGATCTAAAAAGGGTAATTGTATGCAATTTTAGAGAAAAAAATATATATTGTCGTAAAAAATATTTTTTTGCTTTTTTTTTGTTTGCCATCAAGAATGAAATTAAGCTGAAAAACATTGAAAAAGTAACTTTTTTAGGCAGAATGTTTTTCTTTTTTGAAATTGCATATATAATTCTTCAAAAGGGGGATTTGTCTAAAATGATGTTAATACTCCTAAAAGCATTGAAAAAAAACCGTATTTATGAAATTTTACAGAAAATAACTATATAATCGTAACCTTCATTTTTTTTCCCTTTTTTTACTTGTTTTACATGAAAACCTGGAAATAAGTAAAAAATTGTTGAAAAATTCACTTAAGGGGGGGGAGTGAAGTTTTTCATAAAATGGTATATATGAATTTTTTAAAACTAAAAACAGATTGTTTTTCTTTGAAATGTTGTTAATACTTTTAAAAACGATGGAAAAAAAAGGTAATTTATGCATTTTTGAAAAAAATGTACTGCCATAAAAATTAAAGTTTTTTTTCCTTAATTTTCAACCAAAACCTGGATATAAAAAGAGAAACAAAGAAATAATCCCATTTTTAACATAAATTTGTTTTTTTCTTTGAAATGGCATACTTTTTTTACATAAAAAATTTTCTTCAAAATATTGTTAAAACTGCTAAATAGGTTAAAATAGGGTAGAAAATAAACTTTTTTATTGGTTAAATTGCATATATGTTATATATATATATATATATATATATATATATATATATATATATATATATATATATATATATATATATATATAAAACTTGAAAAGAGGGTTTTCTTTCAAATGTTGATAATATGTACTCCTAAAAACGTTAAAAATCCGCTAATTTATTGAATTTTGAGGTAAAAAATGTACTGCTAAAAAAATTAAATGGATTTATTGATTTTTCTTTCCTTTTCAATCAAAATGGGAAATTAAAATAAAAACTTAAATTATCTCTTTTTTGACAGAAATATTTTCTTTCCTTGAAACGGCATATATTCCATTTTTTGTAACATGAAAAAGGTTTTTTTTTCTACAAAATGTTGTTAAAACCTCCAAAAAGTTTAAAATTGTGTAGTTTTTATACTTTCAGAGGAAGAAATTGTATATAATTTTTTTTCTTGGTTTTAATCAAAACATTAAAATCAAAAGAAAATTATTGAAAAATCACTCTTGGAAAAAAATCATATTTTTTTCTTTACGAGAGGGTTTTCCTTGAAAAGTTGTAAATCTCTGAAAAAACGTTAAAAAAAGCGGTGATTTATGCAGTTTTAGAGAAAAAAAAAACATTGTCGTAAAATAAGTATGAAAAAGGGTAATTTGTGTAATTCTAAAGAAAAAAATATTTGCATAAAAAAATTTTTGTTTGCTTGTCTTCCATCAACAAAAGAAAATAAGATGAAAAACATTGAAAAGGTCACTTTTTAGGCAGATTTTTTTTTATTCAAATTGCATATATAATACTTGTTAAAGAGGATTTTGTGTAAAATGCCGTTAATTCTCCTATAAACGTTGAAAAAAAAAAACGTAATTTATGAAATTTTAGAGAAAAAAAGTATAATGTCGCAATATTCATTGTTTTTTGTTTGCTTTACATAAAAACGATGAAATAAGAAGAGAGACATTGAAAAATTCACTTTTTCGGTGAAAGAGAACTTTTTTCGTGAAATGGCATATTTTCCATTTTCTTTTTTACGTAAAAAAGATGGCCTTTTTTTTAGATAAGATGTTAATACTCTAAACTAAAAAAGCTGAAAAGTGGATAATTTATACAATTTTGAAAAAAAAAAGAATTGCAATTAAAACATGGAAATGAAAAGAAAAACACCGAAAAATCCTATTTTTAAAAGAAATATTTTTTTCTTTGAAATGGCTTATATTACATTTTATGTAACATGAAAAAGAGATTGTCTTCAAAATGTTGTTAAAACTAATAAAAAGGTTAAAATAGGGTATTTTATGAATCTTTAAAGGGAAAAAAATATATATTGTGTTTTTCTTCTTTTTAAACAAAGCATGGAAATCGAAAGAAAATTACTGAAAATCTCACTTGGGGAGGAAGGGGGGGGGGAGGGTGGTAAAAAGATACTTTTTTTTTTTTTTTTTTTTCAAAAGAAGAGGGTTTTGTCATTAGAATATTGTAAAACCCCTAAAAACGTTGAAAAATGGATGATTTATGCACTTATAAAGAAAATATATATCTTCGTAAAAGAAGGATTTAGAAATCTAAAAAGGGTAATTTAATGCAATTTTAGAGAAAGAAATATATATTGTCGTAAAAAAAATACTTTTCTTTTTTTGTGTTTTCCATGAAGAATGAAAATAAGCTGAAAAACATTGAAAAAGTCACTTTTTAGGCAATTTTTTTTCTTTTTTTGAAATTGCTTATATTATTCTTGAAAAGAGGATTTTGTTTAAAATGCTGTTAATACTCCTAAAAGCATTATAAAAAGCATATAATATAAAATTTACAGGAAAAAAACTATATTATCGTAACATTAATTCTTTTTTCCTTTTACCTGTTTTCCATGAAAACATGGAAATAAGTAAAGAATTGATGAAAAATTAAGTTTTGGGAGGGAATGAAGTTTTTCATAAAATGGTATATATTACATTTTTTAAAACAAAAAAAAAAAAAAAGGCTTTTTTTGAAATTTTGTTAAGACTCTTAAAAACGATGAAAAAGAGGTAATTTATGAAATTTTGGGAAAAAAATGTACTGCCATAAAAATTAAAGGGTTTTCTCCTTCATTTTCAATAAAAAAAAGTAAAAAAAAAAAATATCATTTTTGACATGCTTGTTTTTTTTTCTTCGAAATGGCATACTTTTTTTTACATGAAATTTTTTTTCTTCAAAATATGATTGAAATTCCTAAATAGGTTAAAAATTGGGTGGAAAATAAACTTTTTCTGGTTAAATTGCATATATTACATTTTTTTTAACCTGAAAAAGAGGATTTTCTTTGAAATGTTGTTAATAGTCTTAAAATCGTTCAAAAACGGTTAATTTATGAATTTTGTGGAAAAAATGGACTGCAATAAAAATTAAATAGATTCATTGATTTTTCCATAATTTTCAAACAAAACATGGAAATTAAAATAAAAAACATTTAAATAATTCCTTTTTTGACAGAAATATTTTCTTTCTTTGAAACGGCTTATATTACATTTTTTGTAACATGAAAAAGGTTTTTTTTCTATTAAATATTGTTAAAATGTCCAAAAAGTTTAATATTGGGTTGTTTATATAGTTTCAGAGAAAGAAAATGTATATAGTGTTTTTTTTTTTCGTTTTAATCAAAACATTGAAATCAATAAAAAAATATTGATAAAAAACTTTTGGATGAAAAATCATAATTTTTTTTAAAGAGGTTTTTCCCTGAAAAGCTGTAAATCTCCAAAAAACGTTGAAAAAATGGTGAATTATGCAGTTTTAGAGAGAAAAGAAAACTATTGTCGTAAAATAAAGATACAAACATAAAAATGGGTAATTTGTGCAATTTTAGACAAAAAGTATTGTTTTAAAAATGCTTTTATTTCTTTTTTTTTTTTTTTCCCAAAAAAGGGGTTTTGTGTAAAATACCGTTACTACTTCCAGAAAAGTTGAAAAAAACGTAATTTATAGAATTTTAGAGAAAAACGTATATTGTGGCAATATTTATTGTGTTTTATTTGTTCTCCATAAAAACAACAAAATAAGAAGAGAATAATTGAAAAATTCACTTTTTCGGAAAAGGAACTTTTTTTCGTGAAATGGCATATATATACTTTTTTTTTTTTTTTCCCTAAAAAAGATGGCCTTTCTCAGATAAAGTGTTAAAACTCCGAAAAACGCTGAAAAGAGGATAATGTATGCAATTTTGAGGGAGAAAAAATGAATTGCGATAAAAGTTAATATATTTCTTGCTTTTTCCTTAATTTTTAATCAAAACATGGAAATGACAAGAAAACACTGAAAAATTCCTTTTCTAAAAGAAATATTTTTTTCTTTTATGTAACATGAAAAAGGGATTTTCTTCAAAATGTTGTTAAAACTAGTAAAAAGGTTAAAATAGGGAAATTTATGTAATTTTAAAGAGAAAAATCTTTATAGTGTTTTTTCTTTTTTTTTTAATCAGAACATAGAAATCGAAAGAAAATTACTGAAAAACTCACATTTGTGGGTAAAAACTTACTTTTTTCTAAAAAATAGAGGGTTTTGTCATTAAATTATTGTAAGACACCTAAAAACACTAAAATATGGATGATTTATGCACTTTTAGAGAAAAATATAATATCGTCATAAAAGAAGAATTAAAAAGTCTAAAAAGGGCAATTTTATGCAGTTTCAGAGAAAAAAATATATTGTTGTAAAAAATGTTTTCTTTTTGTGTGTTTTCAATCAAGAATTAAAAAAAGCTGAAAAACATTGAAAAAGTAACTTTTTAGACATAATGTTTTTCTTTTTTGAAATTGCATATATTATTCTTGAAAATGCTGTTAATACTCTTAAAAACATTGAAAAAAGCTTATTTATGAAATTTTACAGAAAGAAACTATATTATCCTAACATTCATTGTTTATAACTTTTATTTACTTGTTTTCCATGAAAACATGGAAATAAGTAAAGAATTGTTGAAAGTTTCACTTTTGGGGGAGTGAAGTTTTTCATAGAATGGTATATATATTACATTTTTTAAAAATAACAGAGTTTTCTTTGAAATATCATTAATACTCTTAAAAACGATGAGAAAGAGGTAATTTATGCAATTTTGAGAAAAAAAAATTTACTGCCATGAATATTAAATGGTTTTTTCCTTTGTTTTCAATCAAAACATGGATATAAGAAGAGAAAAAAAGAAATAATCCCATTTTTGACAAAATAAATGTTTTTTCTTTGAAATGGCATATTTTTTTTTTAACATGAAAAAAAATTTTCTTCAAAATATTGTTAAAAATCCTAAATAAGTTAAAATAGGGTAGAAAATAAATTATTTTTGTTTAAATTGTACACATTACATTTTTTTTTTACTTAAAAGGAAAGTTTTCTTTGAAATGTTGTTAATATTCTTAAAAATGTTGAAAAACGGGTAATGTATGGAATTTTGACGAAAAAAATGTATTGCCATAAAAATTACATTGATTTATTGATTTTTCCTTTCTTTTCTATCAAAACACGGAAATTAGAATAAAAACATTTAAATAATCCCTTTTTTGACAGAAATATTTTCTTTCCTTGAAACAGCATATATTACATTTTTTGTAAAATGAAAAAGTTTTTTTCTACAAAATGTGGTTAAAACGTCCAAAAAGGTTAAAATTGGGTAGTTTATATACTTTTAGAGAAAGAAAATATGTAAAGTGTTTTTATTGTTTTTAATCAAAACATTTAAAACAATAGAAAATTTCTGAAAAATCACTTTTGGAGTAAATTAATATATTTTTTTTTGTAAAAGAGAGGGTTTTCCTTGAAAAAAAATGTAAATCTCCGAAAAAAACGTTGAAAAAGGGTGATTTTTGCAGTTTTAGAGAAAAAGAAAACACATTGTCGCAAAATAAGGATAAAAACATAAAAATGGATAATTTGTACAATTTTAGTGAAAAAATATTGTCGTAAAAAAGAATTTATTTTTTGCTTTTCTTTCATCAACAGAATAAGATGAAAAACATTGAAAAAGTGACTTTTTAGGCAGATTTTTTTTTTTTATTGAAATTGCATATACCTACTATACTTGTAAAAGGGTGTTTTGTGTAAATTGCCGTTAATACTCCTAAAAGAATTGAAAAAAATGTAATTTATGAAATTTTAAAGAAAAAAAGTATACTGTCGCAATATTCATTGTTTTTTTTCCATAAAAAAAAAAAATAAAACAAGAAAATAATCATTGAAAAACTCATTTTTTCGGTGAAAAGATACTTTTTTTGTGAAATGGCATATATTCCATTTTTTTAACCTAAAAAAAGATGGGTTTACTTAGATAAGATGTTAATACTCCTAAAAACGCTGAAAAGGGAAAATCTTATGTTTTATTGGAAGAAAAAAAGAATTGCAATAAAAAGTCAATATATTTCTTAATCTTAATCGTAATATTTCAATATATTTCTCAATCAAAACATGGAAGTGAAAAGAAAAACACTGAAAAATCCTTTTTCTAAAAGAAATATTTTTTTCGTGGAGATGGCTTATATTACATTTTATGTAACTTAAAAAAGGAATTTTCTTCAAAATGTTTTTAAAACTAATAAAAAGGTTAAAATAGGGTAGTATATGTAACTTTAAAGAGAAAAAAAATATATAGTGTCTTTTAATTTTTTAATCAAAACATAGAAATCGAATGAAAATTACCGAGAACTCGCTTTTGGGGGTAAAAACATACTTTTTTTTTTGTTAAAGAAGAGGGTTTTGTGATAAAATATTGCAAAACTCCTGAAAATGTTGAAAAATGGATAATTTATGCACATTTGGAGAAAATATAAATATCGTAGTAAAAGCATTTAAAAATCTAAAAAAAAGGTAATTTTATGAAATTTTAGAGAAAAAATATATACATTGTAGTAAAAAATGCCTTTTTTGCTTTTTTTGTTTTCCATTAAGAATAAAAATAAGCTGAAAAGCATTGAAAATATCACTTTTCATGCAGTTTTTTTCTTTTTTGAAATTGCATATATTATTCTTGAAAAGATGGTTTTGTCTAAAATGATGTTAATACTCCTAAAAGCATTGCAAAAAGCTTATTCATGAAATATTACAGACAAAAACTATATTATCGTAACTTTGATTGTTTTTCTGTTTTTTTTTTTTTTTTTACTTGTTTTCCATGAAAACATGGAAATAAGTAAAGAATTGTTGAAAAATTCACTTTTGGGGTGGTGTGAAGTTATCATAAAATAGTACATATTTAATTTTTTCAACTAAAACAAAGGGTTTTTCTTTGATATGTTGTTAATAATCTTGAAAACGATAAAAAGAGGTAATTTATGCAATTTTGAAAAAAAATATATATATATATATACTGCCATAAAAATTAAATGTTATTTTCCTTCATTTTCAATCAAAACATGGATATACAAAGATAAACAAAGAAAAAATCTCATTTTTGACATGAATTTATCATAATTTTTTTTTTTCCTGAAAAAAGTTTTCTTTGAAATGTTGTTAATACTTTTAAAAACGTTGTAAAACGGGTAATTTTTGGAATTTTGAGAAAAAAAAATGTATTGATTTTTCCTTTCTCTTCAATCAATACATGGATATTAAAATAAAAACACTTAATTAATCCCCTTTTTTACTGAAATATTTTCTTTCTTTGAAACGGCATATATTACATTTTTAGTAACATCAAAAAGGTCTTTTTTCTATAAAATGTTATTATAACGTCCAAAAATGTTAAAACTGGGTAGTTTATATACTTTCAGAGAAATAAAATGTTTATAGTGTTTTTCTCTTGTTTTTAATCAAAAATTTGAAATAGATAGAAAGTTATTTAAAAAATCATTTTTGGAGTAAAATAATATATTTTTTTTTTCTAAAAGAGAGGGTTTTCCTAGAAAAGTTGTAAACCTCTGTAAAACGTTGAAAAAAGGGTGACTTATGCAGTTTTAGAGAGAAAACCCCCTTTTCAAATATAATATATGCAATTAAAAAAAAAAAAAAAAAATTCTGCCTAAAAAGTGACTTTTTCAATGTTTTTCAGCTTATTTTCATTATTGATCGAAAAAAAAGCAAAAATATTTTGTTACGAAAATATATATTTTTCTTTAAAATTGCAGAAAACTACACTTTTTAGATTTTTAATCCTTCATTTATGACGATATATATTTTCTCTAAAAGTGAAAAAATCATCCATTTTTCAACGTTTTACGGGTTGCACAATATTATAAAGAAAAAACCCTCGTATTTAAGAAGAAAAAAGTTTTTACCGCCAAAAGAGAGTTTTTAAGAAATTTTCTTTTGATTTCCGCGTCTTGATTAGATACAAGAAAAAAACACTATATATTTTTCTTTTCTTTAAAAGTTGCATAAACTACACTATTTTAACATTTTTATTAGATTTAACAACATTTTGAAGAAAATAACTTTTTAATATTACAAAAATTGTAATATAAGATATTTGAAAGAAAAAAATTTGTTTAAGAAAAAGGATTTTTCAGTGTTTTTCTTTTCATTTCCATGTTTTTTTTGAAAATGAAGGAAAAAGCAACAAATATCTTAACTTTTTACTGCAATTCATTTTTTTTCTCTCAGAATTCCATAAATTATCCCCTTTTTAGCGTTTTTAAGAGTATTAACATCTTCTCTAAGAAAGACCATATTTTTTATGTAAAAAAAAAAAAAGGAATATATGCCATTTCACGAAAATAATTCCTTTTCACCGAAAAAATGAATTTTTCAATGATTCTCTTCTTATTTCATTGTTTTCATTGAAAACAAACAAAAATAATTGAATATTGCAACAATTTATTTTTTTTCACTAAAACTACATGTTATATTTTTCTTTTCAATGTCTTTAGGAGTATTTACGCCATTTTACACAAAACCCCATTTTACAAGTATAATATGTGCAAATTGAATAACGAAAAAATCTCTGCCTAAAAAGTGATTTTTTCAATATTTTTCATCTTATTTTCATTTGTTGATGGAAGGAAAGCAAAAGACAAAGTGTTTTTTACATTTTTTTCTCCAAAATTGCACAAATTACCCATTTTTATATTTTAATCTTTGATTAACAATAATTTTTTTTTCTAAAACAGCATAAATCACCCTCTTTTCAACGTTTTTCGGAGATTTACAACTTTTCAAGGAAAACCCTCTCTTTTAGAAAAAAGTAAGATTTTACTCCAAACGTGGTTTTTCAATAATTTTCTATTAATTTCAATGTTTTGATTAAAAACAAGAAAAAAAAAAACACTGTAAACATTTTTTTTCTCTGATAATATAAAAGGTACCCAATTCTAACCTTTTTGGACGTTTAACAACATTTTGTAAAAAAAAACCTTTTACATGTTACAAAAAATGTAATATATGCCATTTTAAGGAAAGAAAATATTTCTGTAAAAAAAAGGAATTTTAAAGTTAAATTTTTTTTTTATTCCATTGAAGAGGAACGAAAATCAATAAATCCATTTAGTTTTTTTGGCAGTGCATTTTTTTCCTAAAAATTCTATAAATTACATGGTTTTTCAACGTTTTTAAGAGTATTAACAACATTTAAAAAAAAGAAATCTTTTCTAAGAAAAAAAAATGTAATTAATGCAATTTAACGAAAAAAAGTTTATATTCTACTCTATTTTAATCTATTTAAGAGTTTTAACAATATTTTGAAGAAAATCTTTTTCAAGTAAAAAAAACAAAAAAATGAATGACATTTCAAATAAAAAACAAATTTATGTCAAAAATGGGATTATTTCTTTGTTTTCCTTTTTATATCTATGTTTTGAGTGAAAATAAAGGAAAAAAACATTTAATTTCCATGGCAAGACATTTTTTTTTCTCAAAATTACATCAATTAACTCTTTTTCATCGTTTTATATAGTATTAACAACATTTAAAAAAAAATCTCTTTTTGGTTAAAGAAAAAAGAAAAGAAATATATGACATTTTATGAAAAACGTCACTCCCCCCAAAAGTGAATTTTCAACAATTTCTCATGGAAAACAAGTAAAACAAGCGAAAAACAATGAATGTTAACATAATAACGTTTTTTTCTGTAAAATTTCACAAATACGCTTTTTCCAATGCTTTTAGGAGTATTAACAGCATTTTAGACAAAACTCCTTTTCAAGAATACTATATGCAATTTAAAAAAAAGAGAAAAATTCGGCCTAAAAAGTGACATTTTCAATGTCTCTCAGTTTATTTTCATTCATGATGGAAAACAAGAGGCAAAATTTTTTTTTTTCGACAGTATATATTTTTTCTCCAAAATTTTTAGATTTTTTAATCCTTCTTTTACCACGATATATACATATTTTCTCTAAAAGTGCATAAATCATCTATTTTTCAACGTTTTTAGGGGTTTTACAATATTTTAATGACAAAACCCTCTTCTTTTAGAAAAAAACAAATGTCTCTACCTCCAAAATTGAGTTTTTCAGCAATTTTCTTTCGATTTCCATGTTTCAGTTAAAACTAGAAAAAAACACTATATATATTTTTTTCTCTAAAGTTACATAAACTAGAAAAAAAACACTATATATTTTTTTCTCTCTAAAGTTACATAAACTACACTATATTAACCTTTTTATCAGTTTTAACAACATTTTGAAATAAATCCCTTTTTCATGTCACATAAAATGTAATATAAGCCATTTCAAGGAATAAAATATTTTCTTCAGAAAAAGGATTTGTCAGTGTTTTCTTTTCCTTTCCATATTTTGACTGAAAATAAAGGAAAAAGCAAGAAATATATTAACTTTTAATTGAAATTAATTTTTCTTCTCTCAAAATTGCATAAATTATCCTCATTTCTGCGTTTCTAGGAATATTAACGTCTTATCTAAGAAAGGCCATCTTATTTAGGTAATAAAAAGGAATACATGCCATTTCACGAAAAAAGCTCCTTTTCACCGAAAAACTGGATTTTTCAATTATTCTCTTCTTATTTCATTGCTTCATGAAAAACAAACAAAAAACAATAATTATAGCCACAATATACTTTTTTTTTTTCTCTAAAATATCATAAATTACGTTACTAAATATAATTTTTTTTTCAACGTTCTTAGGAGTATTAACGGCATTTTCCACAAAACCACCTTTTACAAGTATAATATATGCAATTTGAATAAAGAAAAAAATTCTGCCTAAAAAGTGATTTTTTTTCAATGTTTTTCATCTTATTTTCATTTGTTGATGGTAGAAATGCAAAAAATAAATTCTTTTTTACAACAATATTTTTTTTCTCTAAAATTGCACAAATTACCCAATTTTATGTTTTCATCCTTATTTTACGACAATATATTTTTCCCTAAAACTGCATAAATCACCCTTTTTTCAAGGTTTACCGAGCTTTACAAATTTTCAAGGAAAACCGTCTCGTTTAGAAAAAAAACTTTGATTTTACTCCCTAAAATGATTTTTGTATAATTTTCTATTTATTTCCAAGTTTTGATTAAAAACAAGAAAAAACACTATATACATTTTCCTTCTCTGAAAGTATTTAAAGTACCCAATTTTAACATTTTTGGACGTTTTAACAACATTTTGTAGAAAAAAACCTTTTTCATGTTAAACAAATGTAATAAATGCCGTTTCAAGGAAAGAAAATATTTCTGTCAAAAAAGGGATTATTTAGATGTTTTTTTAAGTTCCATGTTTTGATTGAAAAGGAAGGAATAATCAGTAAATGAAATTGAAATTTTGTGGCATTACATTTTTTTCCTAAAAATTCCCTAAATTACACGTTTTTCAACGTTTTTAAGAGTATTAACAACATTTCAAAGAAAACCCTCTTTTTCAGGTAAATATATATATATATATATATATATATATATAT
>CM035204.1:21433243-21450291 GCA_020233015.1 Callinectes sapidus
ATGCAATTAAACCAAAAAAAGTTTATTTTCTACCCTATTTTAACGTATTTAGGAGTTTTAACAACATCTTTTTGTTTCTTTTTTTCATATCCATGTTTTTTTTTTTATTGAAAATGAAGGAAAAAACCATTTAATTTTTATGGCAGTACATTTTTTTTAACAAAATTACATAAATTACCTCTTTTTATTGTTTTTAAGTGTTAACAACATTTAAAAAAAATATATCTTTTTAGTGAAAAAAATGTAATATATACGATTTTATGAAAAACATCACTTCTCCCCCCCAAAAGTGAATTTTTCAATAATTCTTTACTTATTTCCATGTTTCCATGGAAAAGAAGTAAAAAAGGGAAAAAAATGAATGTTACGATAATATAGCTTATGTTCTGAAAAATTTCATAAATACACTTTTTTCAATGCTTTTAGAAGTATTTACAGCATTTTAGACAAAATTCCCTTTTCAAGAAATGTATATGCAACTTCAAAAAAGAAAAAAAAAGCCTAAAAAGTGACTTTTTCAATGTTTTTCAGCTAAATAATTCTTTTTCACCCAAAAGGTTATTTTCAATGATACTCTATTTGTTTCATTGTTTTCATGGAAAACAAACAATGAACATTGCGACAATATACTGTTCTTTTTTCTAAAATTTCATAAATTACGTTTTTTAGAGTTTTTAAGAGTATTATCGGCATTTTAGACAAAACCTCCTTTTACAAGTATAATATATGCAATTTGAATAAATAGAAATATTCTGCCTAAAAAGTGAATTTTTTAATGTTTTCATCTTATTTTCATTTGTTGGTGTAAGAAAAGCAAAAAATAAATTATTTTCAACGGCAATATTTTTTTTCTCCAAAATTGCACAAATTATCCATTTTTATGTTTTCATCCTTAGTTTACGACAATGTTTTTTTTTTTTATCATAAACTGCATAAATCATCCTTTTTTCAACGTTTTTCGGAGATTTTAAAAGTTTTCAAAGAAAACTTTTTCTCCAAAATTGATTTTTCAATAATTTTCTATTGATTTCAATGTTTTGATTAAAAACAAGAAAAAAAAAAAAAACACTATATGCATATTCTTTCTCTGAAAGTATATAAACAACCTAATTTTATCCTTTTTAGACTTTTTACAAAATTTTGTAGAAAAAAACTTTTTCATGTTACAAAAACTGTAATATATGCCGATTCATCTTATTTTCATTTGTTGATGGAAAAAAAGTAAAAAATAAATTATTTTTTACGACAATATATTTTCTCTAAAATTGCACAAATTACCCATTTTACTGTTTTCATCCTTATTTCACGACAATACGTTTTTTTTCTTTTCTCTAAAACTGCATAAATCAACCTTTTTTCATCTTTTTTTGGAGATTTACAACTTTTCAAGGAAAACACCCTCCCCTCTTTTAGAAAAAAAAGTATGATTTTACTCCAGAAGTGAGTTTTAAATAATTTTCTATTGATCTCAATGTTTTGATTAAAAACAAGAAAAAAAACACTCTATACCTCTTCTTTCTCTGAAAGTATATAACCTACCCAATTTTAACCTTTTTGGACGTTTTAAAAACATTTCGTTGAAAACAACCTTTTTCATATTATAAAAAATGCAATATATGCCGTTTCAAGGAAAGAAAATATGTCTGTCAAAAAAGGGATTATTTAAATGTTTTTATTTCAAATTCCATGTTTTGATTGAAAAGGAAAGAAAAATCAATATATCCATTTAATTTTTATAGCAGTACATTTTTTTCCTCAAAATTCCATAAACTACCTGCTTCTAAACGTTTTTAAGAGTATTAACAACATTTCAAAGAAAACCCTCTTTCAGGTAAAAAAAAAAAAAAAAAGGAAAAAAAAATACTATATGCAATTTAACCAAAAAAAGTTTATTTTCTACCTTATTTAAAACTATTTAGGAATTTTGACAATATTTTGAAGAAAAATCTTTTCCATGTAAAAAAAAAAGTATGCCATTTCAAAGAAAAATATAATTTATGTAAAAAATGGGATTATTTCTTTGGTTCTCTTTTTGTATCCATGTTTTGATTGAAAATGAAGGAAAAGAACTTTTAATCTTTATGACAGTACATTTTTTTCTCAAAACTGCATAAATTACCTCTTTTTCATCGTTTTTAAGACTATTAACATTTCAAAGCAAAACTCTTTTTTGTTTTAAAAAAATGTAATATATACCATTTTATGAAAAACTTCACTCCTCCCCAAAAGTGAATCTTTCAACAATGGGCTATTTATGAACCTTAGCCACCAGATGGCTCTACAAGTTAAGCGATAACCGAGTTGAATAATGAAAAAGCTTCGTAATAAAAATATAGCATGGGAGAAAACATTAATCTCCTTAATGTATTTTCAAGAGATGTGAAGCCAAAGTCGACAAACTGGCACTCTCTCATCTCACCTTTTGGCGTTTATAAACAATAAAAATGCAAGATCAGCACTTCCAGGCCTCTATAGAAATTTGATTCACATTAAAGTATGGAAAATAAATATAGGCTTTAAGTGTCAACTTCTCTTTCGGCGGATATTTAATGTTAATAATATTGAATAGTTCAACAGCGGATATTCGAGCTCAGAGACCGCCAGTCATCTCAGATCAGTTATGATTCATATTTGTCTTGATTTCATCCGAGGAGGACCTCATCACGGCGCTGTTTGCTGTCATTCCCACAGATTATGCTTCAGTATCCCCACTTCCACACACTCCGTGTGGTCCTGCGTTCCCAGAGCCCTCTCGGCCTCCAGCTTGAAACACGTCAACTAGTAAACACACCTTGCTGCTGGTCTTGGATTAGGGACAGTCTCCTGAATCTTACGTGGCAAGATTTGCCCCACTTTGATATTGTCAAAATAGAGACTGATACACTCTAAACGAATACTTTTCTAGCTGAATAGTGCACACTGATTATGTTAAACGGGTGAACAACACAATATTAGTTTAATCTTATTCATAATCGTAAAAAGAATGTGAAATGGAATTGCCAGATGTTAAACATTCTAGCCCTGGTGTTTCAAGATATATCACGGTAAACAATTTCCAGCGTACTGCTAAAATGCTATTATATTACTTCAATTGAACATAATGATACAATGCCACACAACTCCTTGGTTAAGTACAGAAAAATCGCGATAGTTAATATCTTGCTTGGCTCAGCTATCTCTTACCGGCCAGTGACAACTGGTGGCCGCCGATTTTCATAAATAGCCCATTCTTTACTTATTTCCATGTTTTCATGGTAAAGGTAAAGTGGGGGGCTTACGCTGTATCAGCGCGTAGCTGCGGGCGCTCATCTCCCGTCTCTTTGGCCTTTGAGCCTGTGGTGGAATAGTCCCTTACCCCGGGACATGGGGCCAGCATGAAATCCGGGTTTCCACAGTTTACCTTCCCTAGGTTGCTCTAGGTACCCATTTATCGACCAGTGAAGGATGAAAACCTGGGTGAGGTCCGCGCAGTCCTCGTCCGGGATCGAACTCGGGCCCACGGATTCGTAGCCAGAAAAAAGAAAAAAGTAATGAATGTAACGATAATATGATTTTTTCTGTAATATTTCATAAATACGCTTTTTTCAATGCTTTTAGGAGTATTAACGGCATTTTAGACAAAATCCCCTTTTCAAAAATAATATATGCAATTTCAAAAAAGAAAAAAATCTGCCCCAAAAGTGACTTTTTTAAATGTTTTTCAGCTTATTTTCAGTGTTAATGGAAAACAAAAAGAGCAAAAAAAAAATATCTTTTTACGAAAATATATATTTTTCTCTAAAATTGCATAAAATTACCGTTTTTAGATTTTTTAATCCTTCTTTTACGATGATATATAATTTCTCTAAAAGTGCATAAATCGTCCATTTTTCAATGTTTTTTAGGGATTTTACAATATTTCAATGACAAAACCCTCTTCTTTTACAAAATAAGTATGTTTTCCCCCCAAAAAAGTCAGCTTTTTTGTAATTTTCTTTCGATTTCCATGTTTTGATTAAAAACAAGAAAACAACACTATATATATTTTTTTCTCTTTAAAGTTACATAAACTACACTATTTTAACTTTTTTTTTAGTTTTAACAACATTTTGAATTTTTTTTTTTTCATGTTTCATGAAATGTAATATAAGCAATTTCAAGGAAAAAAAATATTTCTTTTAGAAAAAGGATTTTTCAGTGTTTTTCAGTGTCTTTTCATTTCCATGTTTTGAGTGAAAATGAAGGAAAAAGCAAGAAATATTTTAACTTTTTATTGCAATCCATTTTTTTCTCTCAAAATTGCATAAATAATCCTCTTTTCAGCGTTTTTAAAAATATTAACATCTTATCTAAGAAAGGCCATATTTTTTAGGTAAAAAAAAAAAAAAATAAAATAAAAGGAATATATGCCATTTCATGAAAAAAGTTTCTTTTCACCAAAAAAGTGAAATTTTCAATGATTCTCTTCTTATTTCATTGTTTTGATGGAAAACAAACAAAAAACAATGAATATTTGGACAATACAATATCTTCTCTCAAATTTCATAGATTACGTTTTTTTTCAACGTTTTTAGGAGTATTTACGGCATTTTACACAAAGCACACTTTTACTAGTATTATATATGCAATTTGAATGAAGAATAAAAATCTGCCTGAAAAGTGACTTTTCAATGTTTTCCATCTTATTCTTATTTTTTGATGGCAGAAAAGCAAAAAATAAAATATTTTTTACGACAATATTTGTCTTCTCTAAAATTGCACAAATGACCCATTTTAAAGTTTTCATCCTTATTTTATGACAATGTTTTTTTTCTCTCTCTAAAACTGAATAAATCACCCTTTTTTAACGTTTTTTTCGGAGATTTACAACTTGTCAAGGAAAACCCTCTCTTTTAGAAAAAAAAGTATGAGTTTACTCCAGAAGTTATTTTAAATAATTTTCTATTGATTTCAATGTTTTGATAAAAAACAAGAAAAAAAAAAACCACTATATACATTTACCTTCTCTGGAAGTATATACACTACCCAATTTTAACCTTTTTGTACGTTTTAACAACATTTGGTAGAAAAAAAACTTTTTCATGTTACAAAAAATGTAATATATGCCATTTCAAGGAAAGAAAATATTTATGTCAAAAAGGGGATTATTTAAATGTTTTTTTTTTTTATCTTAATTTCCATGTTTTGATTGACAACAAGGAAGGAAAAATCTATAAATCCATTTAAATTTTATGGCAGTAAATTTTTTTCCCTCAAAATTCCATAAATTATCTGTTTTTTCAACGTTTTTAAGGGTATTAACAACATTTCAAAGAAAACACTCTTTTTCAGAAAAAAATGTAATATATGCAATTTAACCAAAAAAAGTTTTTTCTAGCCTATTTTAACCTATTTAGGAGTTTTAACAATATTTCCTTGTTTCTCTTTTTATATCTATGTTATGATTGAAAATGAAGGAAAAAATATTTAATTTTTATGGCAGTACATTTTTTTTTCTCAAAATTGCATAAATTACGTCTTTTTCATCGTTTTAATATTAAAATAATTTCAAAGAAAACCATCTTTTTTAGTTTAACAAAAATGTAATATATACCATTTTATAAAAAACTTCACTCCCCCTCAAAAGTGAATTTTTCAACAATTCTTTATTTATTTCCATGTTTTCATGGAAAACAAGTAAAAAAGGGAAAAACAATGAATGTTACGATGATAGTTTTTTCTGTAAAATTTCATAAATTCACTTTTTTCAGTGCTTTTAGGAGTATTAACAGCAATATAGGCAAAACCCCCTTTTCAAGAATATATGCAATTTAAAAAAAGAAAAAAAATTGCCTAAAAGAGTATCTTTTTCAATGTTTTTCAGCTTATTTTCATTCTTGAAAAAAAAGCAAAAAAAAAAAAAAAAATTATTTACGAAAATAGATATTCTTTTCTCTAGAATAGCATAAAATTACCCTTTTATGATTTTTTATCCTTCTTTTACGACGATACATATTTTCTCTAAAACTGATTAAATCATTCATTTTTCAATGTTTGTAGGGGTTTTACAATATATTAATGACAAAACCCTTTAGTTTTAGAAAAAGAATTATGCTTTTACCCTCATAAGTGAGTTTTTCAGTAATTTTCTTTCGATTTCCATGTTTTGATTAAAAAACAAGAAAACAACACTATATATATATATATATATATATATATATATATATATATATATATATATATATATATATATATATATATATATATATATATATATCTTTAAACTTACATAAACTACCCTATTTTAACCTTTTTATTAGTTTCAACAACATTTTGAAGAAAATCCCTTTTTTATGTTACATGAAATGTAATATAAGCCATTTCATGGAAAAAAAATCCTTTTAGAAAAAGAACTTTTCAGTTTTTTTTTTCATTTCCATGTTTTGATTGAAAAAGAAGGAAAAAGAAAGAAATATATTAACTTTTTATTGCAATTCATTATTTTCTCACAAAATTTCATAAATTTTCCCCTTTTCTGTGTTTTTCGGAGTATTAACATCTTATCTAAGAAAGGACATATTTTTTAGTTAAAAAAAAAGAATTTATGCTATTTCATGAAAAAATTTCTTTTCGACAAAAATGTGAATTTTTCAATTATTCTCTTCTTATCTCATTGTTTCCCTGGAAGAAAAACAAAAAAACATTGAATATTTCGTCAATATACTTTTTTATTTTAAAATTGCATAAATTATGTTTTTTTCAACGATTTTAGGAGTGTAAACGGCATTTCACACAAAACTCCCTTTTACAACAATTTATGCTATTTGAATAACGAAAAAAATTGGCTAAAAAGTAACTTTTTATATGTTTTTCATCTTATTTTCATTTGTTGATGCAAGAAAAGAAAAACAAAAATTTTTTACGACAATATTTTTTCTCTAAAATTGCACAAATAACCCATTTTTATATTTTCATCTTTATTTTACGACAATATATTTTTTTTTCTCTCTAAAAGTGCATAAATCACCCTTTTTTCAACGTGTTTCGGAGATTTACAACTTTTCAAGGAAAACCCTTTCTTTTAGAAAAAAAGTATGAAAATTATTTTGTAGTGTTTTCTTTTCATTTCCATGTTTGATTAAAATTCAGGAAAAAGCAAGAAATATAACTTTTTATTGCAATTCTTTTTTTTCTCTCAAAATTGCATAAATAATAATCTTTTCAGCATTTTTAGGAGCATTATCATCTTATCTAACAAAGGCCATCTTTTTTAGGTAAAAAAAAAGAATATATGATATTTAACGAAAACAGTTCCTGTTCACTGAAAAAGTTGATTTTTCAGTGATTCTCTTCTTATTTCATTGTTTTTATGGAAAAGAAAAAAAATAATATTGCCACAATATACTTTTTTCTCTAAAATTTAAAAAATTACGTTTTTTTCAACGTTTTTAGGAGCATTAACGGCATTTTACACAAAATCCCCTTTTACATGTATAATATATGCAATTTGAATAAAGAAAAATTTTCTGCCTAAAAAGTTACTTTTTCAATGTTTTTCATCTTATTTTCATTTATTGATGGAAGAAAAGAAAAAAATAGATTCTTTTTTACGACAATTTATTTTTTTTCTCTATTATTGCACAACTTACTCATTTTTATGTTTTCATCCTTATTTTACGACAATGTTTTTTTTTCTGTAGAACTGCATAAAACGCCCTTTTTTCAACATTTTTCGGAGATTTAAAAGTTTTCAAGAAAAACCCTCTCTTTAAGAAAAAAATGTATAATTTTACTCCAAAAGTGATTTTTCATTAATTTTCTATTGATTTCATCATATTGATATTATATCATATTGATTTCATCATATTGATATTCATTCATATTGATTGATTAAATAATTTTCTATTGATTTCAATGTTTTGATTTAAAAAAAAACACTACATATATTTCCTTTCTCTGAAAGTATATAAAATATCCAATTTAAATCTTTTTGGACGTTTTAATAACATTTTGTAGAAAAAAACGTTTTTCATGTTACAAAAAATGCAATATATGCCGTTTCAAGGTAAGAAAATATTTCTGTCAAAAAAGGGATGATTTAAATGTTTGTTTGGTTTTATTTCCAATGTTTTGATTGAATAGGAAGGAAAAATCAATGTCTATTCAATTTTTATGGCAGTACATTTTTTTTCCTCAAAATTTCATTAATTACCCGTTTTTCAACGTTTTTAAGAGTATTAACATTTCAAAGAAAACGCTCTTTTTCAGGTAAAAAAATAAAAATATATGCAATTTAACCAAAAAAAGATTATTTTTTACCCTATTTTAACCTATTTTTAGAGTTTTAACAACATTCTGAAGAAAAATCTTTTTCATGTAAAGAAAAAATATGCCATTTCATAGAAAAAACAAATTTATGTCAAAAATGGGATTATTTCTTTGTTTCTTTTTTTATATCTATATTTTAATCGAAAATGAAGGAAAAAAAAACATTTAACTTTTATGTCAGTACATTTTTTTTTTCAAAATTGCATAAATTGCCTATTTTTCGTCATTTTTAAGGGAATTAACAACATTTAAAAGAAAAACCTTCTTTTTAGTTAAAAAAAAAAGATGGAAAATATGCCATTTCTTGAAAAACATCACTACCCCCCCCAAAGTTTTTCAAAAATTCTTTAGTTATTTCCATGTTTTCATGGAAAACAAGTAAATAAAAGTTATAAACAATGAATGTTAGGATAATATAGTTTCTTTCTGTAAAATTTCAAAAATACACTTTTTTCAATGCTTTTAGGAGTATTAACTGCATTTTAGAGAAAACCCCCTTTTCAAGAATGATATATGCAATTGCAAAAAAAACAAAAAAATTCTTCATAAAAAGTGACTTTTCAATGTTTTCATCTTATTTTCATTCTTGATGAAAACAAAAACAAGCAAAAAAAAATTTTTTTTACGACAATATATATTCTTTTCTCTTTAATTGCATAAAATTACCCTTTTTAGATTTTTTAATCCTTCTTTTACGATAATATATATTTTCTCTAAAAGTGCATAAATCATCCATTTTTCAACGTTTTTAGGAATTTTACAATATCTTAATGACAAAACCCTCTTCTTTTAGAAAAACAAGTATGTTTCTACCCCCAAAAGTGAGTTTTTTAGTAATTTTCTTTCGATTTCCATGTTTTGATTAAAACAAGAAAAAAAACCTATATATATTTTTTCTCTTTAAAGTTACATGAACTACCCTATTTTAAACTTTTTATTAGATTTAACAACATTATGAAGAAAATCCCTTTCTCATGTTACATAAAATATAATATAAGCCATTTCAAGGAAAGAAATTCTTTTAGAAAAAAAGATTTCTCAGATTTTCTTTTCATTTCCATATTTTGATTTAAAAGGAGGAAAAAGCAAGAGATATATTAGCTTTTTGTTGCAATTTTTCTCTCAAAATTAGATATATTATCCCTTTTTCATTGTTTTTATGTGTATTAATATCTTTTATAAGAAAGGCCATGTATTTTAGTTCAAAAAAAAGAATATATGCCATTTAGCGAAAAAAATCCTTTTAACCGAAAAAAGTGAATTTTTCAATGATTTTCTTCTTATTTCATTGTTTTCATGGAAAATAAACAAAAAACAATGAGTATTGTGACAATATACTTTTTTCTTTAGAATTTCATAAATTACGTTTTATCAACGTTTTTACGAGTATTAACGGCATTTTACACAAAACACCATCGTACAAGTATGCAAATTTGAATAAAGAAGAAAATTCTGCCTAAAAAGTGACTTTTTCAATGTTTTTCAATTTATTTTAATTTGTTGATGGAAGAAAAGCAAAAAATAATTTTTTTACGACAATATTTGTTTTCTCTGAAATTGCATAAATTACAATTTTTTATGTTTTCATCCTTATTTTACGACAATGTTTTTTTTTTTCTCTAAAACTGCACTAATCATCCTTTTTTCAACTTTTTTTTTTTTTTCGGAGATCTACAACTTTTCAAGGAAAACCCTCTCTTTTAGAAAAAAAGTATGATATTAATCCAAAAGTTATTTTCAATAATTCTCTATTGATTTCAGTGTTTTGATTATAAACAAGAAAAAAAAACACTATATACATTTTCTTTTTCTGAGAGTTTTTTAATTACCCAATTTGAACCTTTTTGGACGTTTTAACAACATTTTGTTGAAAAAAAAACCTTTTTCATGTTACAAAAAATGTAATATATTATGGAGTTTCAAGGAAGGAAAATCTTTCTGTCAAAAAAGGGATTATTTACTTTTTTTTTTTTTCCATGGTTTGACTGAAAAGAATAGAAAAATCAATAAATTCATTTACTCTTTGTGGCAGTACATTTTTTCCTCAAAATTCCATAAATTACCCGTGCTGAACGTTTTTAAGAGTATTAACAACATTTCAAAGAAAACCCTCTTTTTGAGGTAAAAAAGATAAGTAATATAATATATGCAGTTTAAAAAAAAAAATTTTCTACTCTATTTTAACCTATTTAGGAGTTTTATATATATTTCCTTGTTTCTCTGTTTATATCCATGTTTTGATTGAAAATGAAGGAAAAAAACATTTAATTTTTATGGCAGTATATATATATGTTTTCTCAAAATTGCATAAATTACCTCTTTTTCATCGATTTTAAGAGTATTAACAACATTTTATACAAAAACATCTATTTTAGTATAAAAAAAAATGTAATATATACCATTTTATGAAAATCTTCACTCCCCCCCCCAAAAGTAAATTGTTCAGCAATTCTTTACTTATTTCAATTTTTTTTTTTTATGGAAAACAACTATAAAAAAACAATGAATATTAAAAAAAAAATGAATATTACGATAATAAAGTTTTTTTCTGTAAAATTTCATAAATACGCCTTTTTCAATGCTTTTAATAGTATTAACAGCATTTTAGCCAAAACCCATTTTCAAGAATAATATATACAATTTCAAAAAAGAAAAAAATTCTGCCTAAAAAGTGACTTTTCAATGTTTTTCAGCCTATTTTCATTCTTGATGGAAGAAAAGCAAAAAAATATTTTTTTTACGAAAATATATATTTTCTTTTCTAAAATTGCATAAAATTACCATTTTAGATTTTTTAATCCTTCTTTTACAACGATATATATTTTCTCTGAAAGTGCATAAATTATCCATTTTTCAATATTTTTAGGAGTTTTACAATATATTTAAGACAAAAGCCTCTACTTTTATATAAAAAAAGTATGTTTTTACCCCCAAGAGTGAGTTTTTCCGTAATTTTCTTTCGATTGCCATGTTTTTATTAAAACAATAAAACAACATTATACATATTTTTTTCTCTTTAAACTTACATAAACTACCCTATTTTAACCTTTTTATTAATTTTAACAACATTTGGAATAAAATCTCTTTTTTATGTTACATAAGATGTAATATAAGAAAAATGTATTTCTTTTATAAAAAGAATTTTGCAAGGAAATATATTAACTTTTATTACAATTAATTTTTTTCTCTCTCAAAATTGCACAAATTATCCCCTTTTCAGTATTTTTAGGAGTATTAACATCTTATCCAAGAAAGGCAATCTTTTTTTAAGTAAAAAAAAAGGGAATATATGCCATTTCAAGAAAAAAGTTCCTTTTCACCGAAAAAGTGAATTTTTTAATGATTCTCTTCTTATTTCAATGTTTTCATGGAAAACAAACAATAAAACAATGAATAGTGCGACAATATTCTTTTTTACCTAGAATTTCATAAATTACGGTTTTTTATCGTTTTTGGGAGTATTAACGGCAATTTACACAAAAAGAACCTTGTACAAGTATAATACATGCAATTTGAATGAAGAGAAAATTCTCCCTAAAAAGTGACTTTTCATTGTTTTTCATCTTATTTTCATTTGTTGATGGAAGAAAAGCAAAAAATAAATTTTTTTTTTACGACAATATTTGTTTTCTCTAAAACTGCACGAATTACCCATTTGTATGTTTTCATCATTATTTTACGACAATATATATTTTTCTCTCTCTCTAAAACTGCATAAATTCATAAATCAACGTTTTTATCAGAGATTTAAAAAAAAATTCAAGGGAAGCCCTCTCTTTAAGAAAAAAAGTATGATTCTACTCCAAAAGTTATTTTTCAATAATTTTCTATTGATTTTAATGTTTTGATTAAAAACAAGAAAAAACACTGTATACATTTCCTTTCTTTGAAAGTATATAAACTACCCAATTTTAATCTTCTTGGACGTTTTAACATTTTGTAAAAAAAAAAAAAACCTTTTTATGTTACAAAAAATGTAATATAAGCAGTTTCAAGGAAAGAAAATATTTCTGTCATTAAAGGGATTATTTAAATGTTTTATTTTAATTTCAATGTTTTGATTGAAAAGGAAGGAAAACTCAATAAATCCATTGAATTTTTATGGCAGTACATTTTTTTCCTCAAACTTCCATAAATTACCCTTTTTTCAACGTTTTTATGAGTATTAACCACATTTCAAAGAAAACCCTCTTTTTCAGGTTAAAAAAAAAGTAATATATATTCAATTTAACCAAAAAAAGTTTATTTTCTACCCTTTTTTAACCTATTTAGGAGTTTTCAATATATTTCTTTGTTTCTCTTTTTATATCCATGTTTTGATTGAAAATGAAGGAAAAAAACATTTAATTTTTATGGCAGTACATTTTATTCTCAAAATGGCATAAACTACCTTTCTTCATCGTTTTTAAGAATATTAACAACATTTCAAAGAAAAATCATATTTTTTAGTTTAAAAAAATGTAATATATACCATTTTATGTAAAACATCATCCCCCCCCCAAAAAAAGTGAATTTTTTCAACAATTCTTTACTTATTTCCAAGTTTTCATGAAAAACGTTTAAAAAAAGGGGAAAAACAATGAATGTTACGATAATATAGTTTTTTCAGTAAAATTTTATAAATATGCTTTTTTCAATGCTTTTATGAGTATTAACAGCATTTTAGACAAAACCCCCTTTTCAAGAATAATACATGCAATTCCAAAAAATAAAAAAAAAATTCTGCCTAAAAAGTGACTTTTTCAATGTTTTTCAGCTTATTTTCATTCTTGATGGAAAAAAAGCAAAAATCTTTTGTTACGAAAATATGTATTTTTCTCTAAAATTGCAGAAAACTACACTTTTTAGATTTTTAATCCTTCTTTTATGACGATATATATTTTCTCTAAAAGTGCATAAATCATCCATTTTTCAACGTTTTAGGGGTTGTACAATATTTTAATGACAAAACCCTCTTATTTTAGAAAAAAAAAAGTTTTCACCGCCAAAAGAGAGTTTTTGAGTAATTTTCTTTGTTAGAAACAAGAAAAAACACTATATATTTTTCTTTTCTTTTTAAAGTTGTATAAACTACCCTATTTTAACCTTTTTCTTAGATTTTACAACATTTTGAAGAAAATAACTTTTTCATATTACATAAATTGTAATATAAGATATTTAAAAAAAAAATCTTTGACAAAAAGGATTTTTCAGTGTTTTTCTTTTCATTTCCATGTTTTTATTTTGAAGATGAAGGAAAAAGCAATAAATATCTTAACTTTTTATTGCAATTCATTTTTTTCTCTCAGAATTCCATAAATTATCCAATTTTTAGCGTTTTTAAGAGTATTAACATCTTCTCTAAGAAAGGCCATATTTTTTATGTAAAAAAAAGGAATATATGCCATTTCACGAAAAAAATTCTTTTTCACCGAAAAAGTGAATTTTTCAATGATTCTCTTCTTATTTCATTGTTTTCATTGAAAACAAAAATCAATGAATATTGCGACAACTTATTTTTTTCACTAAAACTACATGTTACGTTTTTCTTTTCAACGTTTTTAAGAGTATTTACGCCATTTTACACAAAATCCCATTTTACAAGTATAATATGTGCAAATTGAATAAAGAAAAAAACTCTGCCTAAAAAGTGATTTTTTCAATGTTTTTCGTCTTATTTTCATTTGTTGATGGAAGGAAAGCAAAAGACAAAGTGTTTTTTACATTTTTTTCTCCAAAATTGCACAAATTACCCATTTTTATGTTTTAATCCTTGTTTAACGACAATATATATTTTTTTTCTCTAAAACAGCATAAATCACCCTCTTTTCAACGTTTTTCGGAGATTTACAACTTTTCAAGGAAAACCCTCTCTTTTAGAAAAAAGTAAGATTTTACTCCAAACGTGGTTTTTCAATAATTTTCTATTGATTTCAATGTTTTGAATAAAAACAAGAAAAAAAAAAACTAAATTTTTTTTTCTCTGATAATATAAAAGGTACCCAATTCTAACCTTTTTGGATGTTTAACAACATTTTGTAAAAAAAACCCTTTTTTATGTTACAAAAAATGTAATATATGCCGTATCAAGGAAAGAAAATATTTGTCAAAAAAAGGAATTAAAATTTTTTTTTTTTTTAATTCCATGTTTTGATTGAAAAGCAATGAAAATCAATAAATCCATTTAGTTTTTTTTGGCAGTGCATTTTTTTCCTCAAAATTCCATATATTACATGGTTTTTCAACGTTTTTAAGAGTATTAACAACATTTAAAAAAAAAACCTTTTCTCAGAAAAAAATGCAATTATGCAATTTAACGAAAAAAAGATTTATATTCTACCCTATTTTAACCTATTTAAGAGTTTTAATAATATTTTGAAGAAAATCTTTTTAAAGTAAAAAAAAAAAAAAAAAGTGACATTTCAAATAAAAAAAAAACAAATTTATGTCAAAAATGGGATTATTTCTTTGTTTCTTTTTTTATATCTATGTTTTGAGTGAAAATAAAGGAAAGAACATTTAATTTCCATGGCAAGACATTTTTTTCTCAAAATTACATAAATGTATTAACAACATTTAAAAGAAAAACCCTCTTTCTGGTTTAAAAAAAAAAGTAATATTTGACATTTCATGAAAAACGTCACTCCCCCCCAAAAGAGTGAATTTTTCAACAATTCTTTACTTATTTCCATGTTTTCATGGAAAACAAGTAAAACAAGCGAAAAACAATGAATGTTAACATAATATAGATTTTTTCTGTAAAATTTCATAAATACGCTTTTTCCAATGCTTTTAGGAGTATTAACAGCATTTTAGACAAAACCTCTTTTCAAGAATACTATATGCAATTTCAAAAAAGAGAAAAATTCTGCTTAAAAAGTGACATTTTCAATGTTTCTCAGTTTATTTACATTCATGATGGAAAACAAAAGAGGCAAAAAAATGTTTTTTTTTCAACAGTATATATTTTTTCTCCAAAATTTTTAGATTTTTTAATCCTTCTTTTACGACGATATATATTTTCTCTAAAAGTGCATAAATCATCTATTTTTCAACGTTTTTAAGGGTTTTACAATATTTTAATGACAAAACCCTCTTCTTTTAGAAAACAAATGTCTCTACCTCCAAAATTGAGTTTTTCAGCAATTTTCTTTCGATTTCCATGTTTCAATTAAAACTAGTAAAAAACACTATATATTTTTTTTCTCTCTAAAGTTACATAAACTACATTATATTAACCTTTTTTTATAAGTTTTAACAATATTTTGAAACAAATCCCTTTTCCATGTCGCATAAAATGTAATATAAGCCATTTCAAGGAATGAAAAGATTTCTTTAGAAAAAGGATTTGTCAGTGTTTTCTTTTCCTTTCCATATTTTGACTGAAAATAAAGGAAAAAGCAAGAAATATATTAACTTTTAATTGAAATTCATTTTTCTTCTCTCAAAATTGCATAAATTATCCTAATTTCTGCGTTCCTAGGAGTATTACGTCTTATCTAAGAAAGGCCATCTTATTTAGGTAATAAAAAGGAATACATGCCATTTCACGAAAAAAGCTCCTTTTCACCGAAAAATTGGATTTTTCAATTATTCTCTTCTTATTTCATTGCTTCATGAAAAACAAACAAAAAACAATAATTATAGCCACAATATACTTTTTTTTTCTCTAAAATATCATAAATTACGTTACTAAATATAATTTTTTTTTCAACGTTCTTAGGAGTATTAACGGCATTTTCCACAAAACCACCTTTTACAAGTATAATATATGCAATTTGAATAAAGAAAAAAATTCTGCCTAAGAAGTGATTTTTTGAATGTTTTTTTATCTTATTTTCATTTGTTGATGGTAGAAGTGCAAAAAACAAATTTTTTTTACGACAATATTTTTTTCTCTAAAATTGCACAAATTACCCATTTTTATGCTTTCATCCTTATTTTACGACAATATACTTTTCCCTAAAACTGCATAAATCACCCTTTTTTCAAGGTTTTCCGAGCTTTACAAATTTTCAAGGAAAACCCTCTCGTTTAGAAAAATAACTTTGATTTTACTCCCTAAAATGATTTTTGTAAAATTTTCTATTTATTTCCAAGTTTTGATTAGAAAGAAGAAAAAACACTATATTCATTTTCCTTCTCTTTCGTATTTAAACTACCCAATTTTAATATTTATGGACGTTTTAACAACCTTTTGTAGAAAAAAACCTTTTAGATGTTACAAAAAATGTAATGAATGCCGTTTCAAGGAAAGGAAATATTTGTCAAAAAAGGGATTATTTAGATGTTTTTTTAAGTTCCATGTTTTGATTGAAAAGGAAGGAAAAATCAGTAAATCAAATTGAAATTTTGTGGCATTACATTTTTTTCCTCAAAATTTCCTAAATTACACGTTTTTCAACGTTTTTAGGAGTATTAACAACATTTCAAAGAAAACCCTCTTTTTCAGGTATATATATATATATATATATATATATATATATATATATATAGATTATATAGTATATATATATATATATATATATATATATATATATATATATGCAATTAAACCAAAAAATTTTACTTTCTACCCTATTTTAACCTATTTATGAGTTTCAACAACATCATTTCGTTTCTTTTTTTATATCCATGTTTTTTTTTTATTGAAAATGAATGAAAAAACCATTTAATTTCTATGGCAGTACATTTTTTTAACAAAACTGCATAAGTTACCTCTTTTTTATCGTTTTTAAGTGTTAACAACATTTTAATATATATATATATATATATATATATAT
>CM035204.1:21453336-21524868 GCA_020233015.1 Callinectes sapidus
ATATATATATATATATATACAGTATATATATATATCGTTTTGTTCTTGTTTTTAATTAAAACATGGAAATCAAAAGAAAATTACTGAAAAACTCACTTTTGGAGATAAAAAAATACTTTTTCTTCTAAAAGAAGAGAGTTTTGTCATTAAAATATTGAAAAATCCCTAAAACTTTGAAAAATGCATGATTTATGCACTCTTCGAAAAAAATATATGTCGTAAAAGAAGGATTAAAAAACATGAAAAAGGTAATTTTATGCAATTTTTGAGAAAAAAAAATATATATTGTCGTAAAAAATATTTATTTGCTTTTTTTCCACCAAGAATGAAATTAAGCTGAAAAACAGTGAAAAAGTCTCTTTATAGTCAGAATTTTTTTCTTTATTCAAATTGTATATATTATACTTGTAAAAGCCTGTCTTGTGTAAAATGCAGTTTTAGAGAAAAGTATATTGTCGAAATATTCATTGTTTTTTGTTTGCTTTCCATGAAAACAATGAGATAAGAAAATAATCATTAAAAAATTCACTTTTTCGGTGAAAAATATTTTTTTTGGCATATATTCCTTTTTTTTTTACCTAAAAAGATGGCCTTTCTTAAATAAGATGTTAATACTCCTAAAAACGCTGAAAAGTGGATATTTTATGCGATTTTGAGAGAAAACACAGAATTGCAATAAAAAGTAAATATATTTCTTGATTTTTCCTTAATTTTAAATCAAAACATGGAAATGAAAAGAAAAACACTGAAACATCATTTTTCTAAAAAAAATGTTTTTTTTTCCTGGAAATGGCTTGTATTACATTTTTTGTAACATGAAAAAGGGATTTTCTTCAAAATGTTGTTAAAACTAATAAAAAAAAGTTAAAATAGGGTAGTTTATGTAACTTTAAAGAAAAAAGAAAAGAAAAAAAAAGAAAAAAAAAGAAAAAAAATATATATACGTATATATAGCGCGATCTATGATCTAGATATCTCTAGTATTCTATATATATATATATATATATAGATATCTCTATATAGATCTCTATATATATATATATCTATATATATATATTAATATATATATATATATAGTGCTTTGTTTTTATTTTTAATTAAAACATTGATGTTAAAATAAAATTACTGAAAAACTCACTTTTACAGGTAAGAACATACTTTTTTTTTCTGAAAGAATAGGGTTTTGTCATTAAAATATTGTAAAACCCTTAAAAACGTTGAAAAATGGATGATTAATGCATTCTTAGAGAAAACCTATATCGTCGTAAAAGAAGGATTAAAAAATCTAAAAAGTTTAATTTTATGCAATTTTAGAGAAAAAAAATATATATATTGTCTTAAAAAAATTTTTTTTTGCTTTTTTTCCATCAAGAAAGAAAATTAGGTGAAAAACATTGAAAAAGTCACTTTTTAGGCTGAATTCTTTCTTTTTTTTAAATTGCTTAATTATAATATTCTTGTGAAGGGGTTTTGTCTAAAATGTTGTAAAAACTCCTAAAAGCAGCGAAAAAGGCGCATTTAAAGAATTTTATAGAAAAAAGAATACATCGTAACATTCATTGTTTTTCATTTTTCTACTTGTTTTCCATAAAAACATGGAAATAAGTAAAGAACTGTTGAAAAATTCACATTTGGAGGGGAGTGAAGTATTCATTAAATTGTATATATTACATTTTTTTTTTAAAACTAAAAAAGAGCATTTTTCTATGAAATGTTTGTAATACTCTTAAAACGATGATAAAGAGGTAGTTTATGCAATTTTCAGAAAAAAAACTGCTATTAAAATCAAATGTTTTTTCCTTCATTTTCAATCAAAACATGGATATGAAAAGAAAAACAAAGAAATAATTCCATTTTTGACATAAATTTGCTTTTTTTCCTTGAAATGATTTTCCTTAAAATATTGTTAAAACTCATAAATAGGTTAAAATAGGGTGGAAAATAAACTTTTTTTGGGTAATTGCATATATTAGTTTTTTTTATGTGAAAAAGAGTTTTTTTTTAAATGTTGTTAATACACTTAAAAACGTTGAAAAACAGGTAATTTGCGGAATTTTAAGGAAAGAAAATGTACTGCCGTAAAAATTAAATAGATTTACTGATTTTTCCTTTTCTTCTAAAAGAAGAAGGTTTCGTCATTAAAATATTGTAAAACCCCTAAAAACGTTGAAAAATGGATGATTTATGCACTCTTTAAGAAAATATATATCGTCGTAAAAGAAGGATTAAAGAATCTAAAAAGGGTAATTTTATGCAATTTCAGAGAAAAAATATGTTGTCGTAAACAATAATTTTTTGCTTTTTTTCCCATCAAGAATGAAAAAAAACTGAAAATAACATTGAAAAAGTCACTTTTTAGTCTGATTTTCTTTTTTTTTTAAATTGCATATATTATTCTTGAAAAGGGGGTTTTGTCTAAAATCCTGTTAATACTCCCAAAAACATTGAAAAAAGGGTGTTTGTATAATTTTGCAAAAAAAAAAAAAAACCCTTTATTATCGTAACATTCATTGTTTTCCTTTTTTCTTTACTTATTTTCCATAAAAACATGGAAATAAGTAAAGAATTGTTGAAACATTCACTTTTGGAGGGAAATGAAGTTTTTCATAAAATGGTATATATTAATTTTTTTTTTTTAACTAGAAAAGAGTGTTGTTTTAATGTTGCTAATACTCTTAGAAACGACGAAAAAGAGGCAATTTATTCAATTTTGAGAATAAAATGTACTGCCATAAAAATTAAATGTTTTTTCCTTCATTTTCAATCAAAACATGGATACAAAAAGAGAAACAAAGAAAAATTACATTTTTTACAATTTTTTTTTCTTTGGATACAAAAAGAGAAATAAAGAAAAATTACATTTTTGACAAAAATTATTTTTTCTTTGAAATAATTTTATTACATGAAAAATATTTTTCCTCAAAAATATTGTTAAAATTACTAAATAGGTTAAAATAGGTAGAAAATGCACTTTTTTGGTTAAATTCCATATATTACAATTTTTTTTAAAGTGAAAAAGAGGGTTTTCTTTTAAATGTTGTTAATAGTAATTTATGGAAATTTAAGGAAAGAAAATGTACTGCCATAAAGATTAAATGGATTTATTGATTTTTCCTTCCTTTTCAATCAAAACATGGAAATTAAAATAAAATCATTTAAATAATGTCTTTTTTGGCAGAAATATTTTCTATGCTTGAAACTGGATATATTACATTTTTTGTAACATGAAAAAGGTTTCTTTCTATCTTGAAAAGGATTGTATTACAAATTATGTAACATGAAAAATGGATTTTCTTCAAAATGTTGTTAAAACTAATAAAAAGGTGTCGTAATATAAGGATGAAAACATAAAAAAATGGGTAATTTGTGAAATTTATAGAAAAAAAAAATTTGTCTTAAAAAACAATAAATTTTTTCCTTTTCTTCCATCAACAAATAAAAATAACGTAAAAAAAAAAAACATTGAAAAAGTTACTTCTCTGGCAGCATTTTTTTCTTTATTATTTATATGCTTATTCTTTATATGCTATACGTGTAAAAGAGGGTTTTGTGTAAAATGTTGTTAATACTCTTGAAAACGTTGAAAAAACGTAATTAATCAAGTTTTTAGAGAAAAAAGTATATTGTAACAAAAAAGTTTTTTGTAAAAAATGTTTTTAAACGTCCAAAAAGGTTAAAATTTGGTAGTTTATATAGTTTCAGAGAAAGAAAATGTATAAAGTGTTTATTTATTTTGTTTTTAAGCAGGACATTGAAATAAATAGAAAATTATTAAAAAATTACTTTTGATGTAAAATCATTTTTTCTTTTGTAAATGAGAGTGTGTTCCTTGAAAAGTTATAAAAAAAAGAAGTTATTTATGCAGTTTTAGAGAGAAAAAATATTGTCGTAAAATAAGTATGAAAACATGAAAATGGGTAATTTGTGCAATTTTAGAGAAAAAATACTGTAAGAAGGAATGTATTTTTTGCTTTTTTTTTTACGTGAAAAAGAGGGTTTTCTTTGAAATGTTATTAATACTCTTACAAACTTTGAAAAACGGGTAATTTATGGATATTTAAGGAAAGAAAATGGACTGCCATAAAAATTAAATGGATTTATTGATTTTTCCTTCCTTTTCAATCAAAACATAGAAATTAAAATAAAAGCATTTAAATAATCCCATTTTTTCGACAGAAATATTTTCCATCCTTGAATCGGCACATATTACATTTTTTGTAACATGAAAAAGATTTTTTTCTACAAAATGTTGTAAAACGTCCAAAAATATGAAAATTCAGTAGTTTATAGACTTTCAGAGAGAAAAAAATGTATAAAGTGTTTTTTTCTTGTTTTTAAATAAAAATATTAAAATCATTAGAAAATTATTAAAAAATAACTTTTGGAGTAAAATCATATATTTTTTTTTTCTAAAAGAGAGCGTTTCCCTGAAATGTTGTAAATCTTCAAAAAACTTTGAAAAAATGGTCATTTATGCAGATTTGGAGGAAAAAAATATTCTTGTAATATAAGGATGAAAACATAAAAATGGGTAATTTGTGCAATTTTAGATAAAAAATATTTAGCCGTAAAAAATAACGAATTTTTTGCTTCTTTTCCATCAACCAGTTAAAATAACATGAAAAACATTGTAAACGTCACTTTTCAGGCAGAATTTTTTCTTTATTTAAATTGCATATGTTGTAAAAGGGTGTTTTGTGTAAAATGCCGTTAATGCTTCTAAAAACGTTAAAAAAGCGTAATTTATGAAATTTTGGAGAGAATAGTATATTGTAACATGAAAAAAAATTGTTTTACAAATTGGTGAGTTAAAATAGATTATGTATATAGTGTTTATTTTCTTGTTTTTACTCAAAACATTAAAATCAATAGAAAATTATTAAAAATAACGTTTGATGTAAAATCTTTTTTTTTTTTTTTTTTTTTTTTGTAAAAGAGAGGGTTTTCCTTGAAAAGTAGTAAATCTCCGAAAAACATTAAAAAAGGGTAATTTATGCAGTTTTTGAGAAAAAAAATATTGTCGTAAGATAAGGATGAAAACATAAAAATTGGTAATTTGTACAATTTTAGTGAAAAAAAATATTGTCGTAAAAAAAAATATTATTTGCTTTTCTTCTATCAACAAATGAAAAAAAGATAAAAACATTGAAAAAGTAACTTTTTAGGCAGAATTGTTTTCTTTATTCAAATTGCATATATTATAATTGTAAAAAATGGTTTTGTGTAAAATGCCGTTAATATTCCTAAAAACGTTGAAAAAAAAGTAAGATATGAAATTTTAGAGAAAAAAAGTATATTGTCGTAATATTCATTGTTTTTTCTTGTTTTCCATGAAAAAAATGAAATAAGATGAAAATCATTAAAAAATTAACTTTTTCGGTGAAAAGGAACTTTTTTCGTGAAATGGCATATATATATATATATATATATATATATATATATATATATATATATATATATATATTTAACAAAAAAATGGCCTATCTTAGATAAAATGTTAATACTCCAAAAAACGCTGAAAAGGGGATATAATTTATGCAATTTTGAGAGAAAAAAATGAAATGCAATTAAAAGTTAATATATTTCTTTCTTTTTCCTTCATTTTCAATGAAAACATGGAAATGAAAAGAAAAACACTGAAAAATCCTTTTTCTAAAAGAAATATTTTTTTCCTTGAAATGCCTTGTATTACATTTTATGTAACACGAAAAAGGGATTTTCTTCAAAATGTTGTTAAAAGTAATAAAAAGGTTAAAATAGAGTAGTTTATGTAACTTTAAAAGGAAAAAATATATTTATAGTGTTTTGTTCTTTTTTTGTTAAAACATGGAAATCAAAAGAAAATTAATGAAAAGCTCACTTTTGGATGTAAGACCATACTTTTTTTTCTAAAAGAAGAGGGTTTTGTCATTAATTAAGATATTGTAGAACTCTTAAAAACGTTGAAAAATGGATGATTTATGGACTCCTAGGGAAAATATATATCGTCGTAAAAGAAGGATTAAAAAATCTAAAAAGCGTAATTTTATGCAATTTCAGAAAAAAATGTATATAATGTAAAAAAATTTTTTTGTTTTTTTTCCAACAAAAATTAAAATAAGCTGAAAAACATTGAAAAAAGTCAGTTTTAAGGCTGAATTTTTTTCTTTTTTTGAAATTGCATATATAATTCTCGAAAAGGGGGTTTTGTCTAAACTGCTGTTAACACCCCTAAAATCATTGAAAACAGCGTAATTATGAAATGTTACAGACAAAGTTTATATACTTTCAGAGAAAGAAAATATATATAGTGTTTACTTTCTTGTTTTTAATCAATACATTGAAATTAATAGAAAATTATAGAAATCAATTGTGGTGTAAAATCATATTTCTTGGTAAAACAGAGGGTTTTTCTTGAAAAGTTGTAAATCTCCGAAAAACATTGAAAAAAGGGTCTTTTATGGTGTTTTAGAGAAGAAAAAAATATTGTCGTAAAATAAGGATGAAAACATAAAAATGGGTAATTTGCGCAGTTTTAGAGAGAAAAAAAATGTCGTAACATAGAATGTATTTTTTGTTTTTCTTCCATCAACAAATGAAGATATGATAAAAACATTGAAAAAGTCACTTTTTGGGCAGAATTTTTTCCTTATTCAAAATGCATATATTAAACTTGTAAAAGGGGGTTTGTGTAAAATGCCGTCAATAATCCTAAAAACGTTGATAAAAACGTAATATATGAAATTTTAGAGAAAAAAGTATATTGTCGCAATATTCATTGTTTTTTGTTTGTTTCCCATGAAAACAATGAAATAGGAAGAGAATCACTGAAAAATTCAAGTTTTCGGTGAAAAGGAACTTTTTTCATGAAATGGCATATATTCCTGTTTTTTTTTTTTTTACTTAAAAAAGATTGCCTCTAATGGATAAGATGTTAATACTCCTAAAAACGCTGAAAAGGGGATAATTATGCAATTTTGAGAGAAGAAAATGAATTGCAATAAAAAGCTAATATATTTCTTGCTTTTTCCTTTTTTTCAGTCAAAACATTGAAATGAAAAGAAAAATACTGAAAAATCCTTTTTCTAAAAGAGATATATTTTTCTTTGAAATGGCTTGTAATACATTTTACGTAACATGAAAATTGGATTTTTACAAAAAAGCTGTTAAAACTAATAAAAAGGTTAAAATAGGGTAGTTTATGTAACTTTAAAGAAAAAAAATATAGAGTGTTTTTTCTTGTTTTTAATAAAAACATGGAAAATCAAAGGAAAAAAAAGAAAAAAACTTACTTTTGGATGTTAAAACTTACTTTTTTTCTAAAAAAAGGGGGGGGGGGGGTTTGCCATTAAGATATTGTAGAACCCCTAAAAACGTTGAAAAATGGATGATTTATGCACTCTTAAAGAAAATATATATCGTAAAAAAAGGATTAAAAAATTTAAAAAGGGTAATTTTATGCAATTTTAGAGAAAAAAACATATATTGTCGTAAAAAAAATTGTTTGCTTTTTTTTTTTACCATCAAGAATGAAAATAAGCTGAAAAACATCGAAAAGTCACTTTTTAGGTTGAACTTTTTTTTTTTTTAAATTGCATATATTATTCTTGAAAAGGGGGTTTTGTTTAAAATGCTGTTGATACTCCTAAAAGCAGCGAAAAAAGCTTATTTATGATATTTTACAGTAAAACCTATATTATCGTAACATTCATTGCTTTTCCCCTTTTTTATTTGTTTTCCATGAAAACGTGGAAACAAGTAAAAAATTGTTGAAAAATTATTTTTTGGAAGGGAATGAAGTTTTTCATGAAATGGTATATATTACATTTTTTAAAACTTAAAAAAAGTGTTTTTCTTTGAAATGTTGTTAATTCTCTTAAAAACGATGAAAAAGAGGTAATTTATGCAATTTTGAGAAAAAAATGTCCTGCCATAAAAATTCAATGTTTTTTCCTTCATTTTCAATCAAAACATGGATACAAAAAGAGAAAACAAGAAAAATTCCATTTTTGAAAAAAAAAAATTCTTGAAATGGCATACTTTTTTTTTATTACATGAAAAATATTTTTCCTCAAAATATTGTTAAAATTCCTAAATAGGTTAAAATACGGTAGAAAATACATTTTTTAGGTTAAATTCCATATATAACAATTTTTATTTTACGTGAAAAAGAGAGTTTTCTTTGAATTGTTGTTAATACTTTTAAAAACGTTGAAAAACGGGTAATTTATGGAAATTTAAGGAAAGAAAATGTAAATGTATTTATTGATTTTTCCTTTCTTTTCAATAAAAAAAATGGAGATTAAATAAAAAAAAACATTTAAAAAATACCTTTTTTTGGTAGAAATATTTTCATTCCTTGAAACGGCATATATTACATTTTTTGTAACATGAAAAAGTTTTTTTTTCTACAAAATGTTGTTAAAACGTCCAAAAAGGTTAGTTTATGTTCTTTTAAAGAAAGAAAATGTATAACGTGTTTTTTTCTTGTTTTTCTCAAAACATTGAAATCAATATAAAATTATTGAAAAATCACTTTTGGAGTAAAATCATACTTTTTTTTTTTCCTAAAAAGAGAGTGTTTTCCTTGAAAAATTGTAAATCTCCAAAAAACGTTGAAAAAATGATCATTTATGCAGTTAAAAAAAAAATTTCTTGTAATATAAGGATGAAAACAAAAATAAGTAATTGTGCAATTTTAGAGAAAAAAATATTGTCGTATAAAACAATTATTTTTTTGCTTTTCTTCCATCAACCAATGAAAATAACATGAAAAACATTGAAAAAGTCACTTTTCAGACAGAATTTATTTCTTTATTCAGATTGCATATGTTATACTTATAAAAAGGGGTTTTGTGTAAAATGCCGTTAAAACTCTTAAAAACGTTGAAAAAAACGTGATTTTATAAATTTTAGAGAAAAAAAGTATATTGTAACATGGAAAAGTTTTTCCTACAAAATGTTTTGAAACGTTCAAAAACGTTAAAATTGGGTAGTTTATATAGTTTCAGAGAAAAAAAATGTGTATAGTGTTTATTTTCTTGTTTTTAATCAAAACATTGAAACCAATAGAAAATTATTTAAAAAATCACTTATGGTGTAAATTCATATTTCTTTGTAAAAGAGAATGTTTTCCTTGAAAAGTTGTAAATCTCCGAAAAAAAACATTGAAAAAGGGTCATTTATGCAGTTTTAGAGATAAATATATTGTCGTAAAATAAAGATGAAAACATAAAAATGGGTAATTTGTGTAATTTTGAAGAAAAAATATATTGTCGTGAAAAAAAAATGTATTTTTTGCTTTTTGTTCCATCATCAAATGAAGATAAGATAAAAACATAGAAAAAGTCACTTTTAGGCAGAATTTTTCTTTATTCAAATTGCATATATTATACTTGTAAAAAGGGGTTTTGTGTAAAATGCCGTTAATTCTCCTAAAAAACGTTGAAATAAACGTAATTTATGAAATTTAAGAAAAATGTCGCAATATTCATTGTTTTTTGTTTGTTTTCCATGAAAACAATGAAATGAGAAAGGAAAAAGTGAAAATTTTATTTTTTCAGTGAAAAGGAACTTTTTTCGTGAAATGGCATATATTCCTTTTTTTTTACCTAAAAAGATGGAATTTGTTAGATAAGATGTTAATACTCCTAAAAACGCTGAAAAGGGGATAATTTATGCGATTTTGAGAGAAAAAAAATAGCAACAAAAAGTTAATATATTTCTTTCTTTTTCTTTCATTTTCAAGCAAAACATGGAAATGAAAAGAAAAACACTTAGAAATTCTTTTTCTAAGAGAAATATTTTTTTCGTTGAAATGGCTTTTATTACTTTAATTTTTATGTAACATGAAAAAAGGGATTTTCTTCGAAATATTATTAAAACTAATGAAAAAGGTTAAAATAGGGTAGTTTATAAAACATTGAAGAGAAAAAAATATATAGTGTTTTGTTCTTGCTTTTAATTAAAACATAGAAATCAAAAGAAAATCACCGAAAGACTCACTTTTGGGGTTTAAAACATACTGTTTTTCCAAAAGAAGAGTGTTTTGTCATTAAAATATTGTAAAACCCTTAAAAACGTTGAAAAATGGATAATTTATATATATATATATATATATATATATATATATATATATATATATATATATATATATATAGATATATTTCCATCATTAATGAAAATACGCTGAAAAATATTGAAAAAGTAACTTTTTAGGCTGATTTTTTTTTTTAAGCTTCATATATTATTTTTGAAAAAGGGGGTTTTGTCTAAAATGAGGTTAATACTCCTAAAAGCATTAAAAAAGCTTTTTTTATGAAATTTTACAGTAAAAATGGTATTATCATAATATTCATTGTTTTCCCCCCTTTTTTTTTTACTTTTTTTCCATGAAAACTTGGAAATAAGTAAAGATTTGTTGAAATAATAAAACGGTAAACATTACCTTTTTTTTTTTTTTTAACTAAATAAGAACGTTTTCCTTTGAAATGTTAATACTCTTAAAAACGATGAAAAAGAGGTAATTTATGCAATTTTGTGAAAAAAAAATGTACTGCCATAAAAATTAAATGTTTTTGTCCTTCATTTTCAATCGGAACATGGATATAAAAAGAGAAATAAAGGAATAATTTCATTTTGAACATAATTTCTTTTTCTTTGAAATGGCATATTCTTTTTTGGTACATGAAAAAGATTTTTCCTCAAAATATTGTTCAAACTCCTATATAGATTAAAATAGGGTAGAAAATAAACTTTTTTTGGTTAAATAGCATATATTATAATTTTTTTTAACGTGAAAAAGAGAGTTTTCTTTGAAATGTTGTTAATACTCTTAAAAACGTTGAAAAACGGGTAATTTATGGATTTTCAAGGAAAGAAAATGTACTGCCATAAAAAAATTAAGTGGATTTATTGATTTTTCCTTCGTTTTCAATCAAAACATGGAAATTAAAATAAAAAAAACATTTAAATAATCCTTTTTTTCGACAGAAATATTTTTTTTCCTTGAAACGGCATATATTATAATTTTTGTAACATGAAAAAGTTTTTTTTTTTTTTTTTTTAAATGTTGCTTAAACGTCCAAAAGGTTAAAATTGGGTAGTTTATTTACTTTCAGTGAAAGAAAATGTATACAGTGTTTTTTTCTTGTTTTTAATCAAAACATTGAAATCAATAGAAAATTATTGAAAAATGCCTTTAGGAGTAAAATCATACTTTTTTTCTTAAAGAGTGAGAGTTTTCCTTGAAAAGTTGTAAATTTCCAAAAAACGTTGAAACAAGGGTGATTTATGCAGTTTTAGAGAAAAAAAGACAGTTTGTCGTAATATAAGGATGAAAACATGAAAGTTGGTAATTGTGCAATTTTAGAGAAAAAAAAAATATATTGTCGTAAAAAACAATTAATTTTTTTTATTTCCTTCCATCAACCTATGAAAATAATATGAAAAACATTGAAAAAGTCACTTTTCAGGCAGAATTTTTTTTTATTATTCAAATTGCATATGTTATACTTGTAATAGGGGGTTTTGTGTAAAATGCCGTTAATACTCTTAAAAACGTTGAAGAAAACGTAATTTTTGAAATTTTTGAGAAAAAAGTATATTGTAAGATAAAAAAGTTCTTTCTACAAAATGTTATTAAACGTCCAAAAAGGTTAAAATTGGGTAGTTTATATAGTTTCAGAGAAAGAAAATGTGAGGTATCCGGAACCACAACAACGTAACCCTCAAAATCCATTATTTGGATCGTTATTCTTCACGAGAAAATCGTCTTTATGCCCTCAGAATTGTTATGGCTAAAATTGCCAAGGTAAATGAGACCTTATTGTTGGTGAACACAAGGCTCAAAACCAGGTGGTTCACCGTGATTTAAATCTGTGACTAGGTCTAGGTTACAGTGCCACCCCAACGTAACCTGTAGCCAATGAGAGTGGAGAGTGGAGCCGCGCCTTCCGCTTAGCCAATCACGCGCGACCGTGCCCCTCACCCTGCCCGCCCCATTAAAAAAGGAAGCAGAGTCCTTGAATCCATCGCCGTGTGTGCATTTATTATCACTTTCATCCGTGGATTTTTCCTTTTTTTACCGCTAGCATGAGCTCTAGTGGTTCGGACGGTGTGCTAGAGGCACCTAAAACAACGCGGAAACTTCTGAAACGTACAGAAAAGTGGAAGAAAAGTGTGGTAAAGAAAAAAAGGAACAGTGGTGAAACATACACAAGCCGAAAGACTAACAAACAAATAGCTGCACGCACTATTGGTGAACCATGTACTTGTACCAATAAATGCAACGATAAGATTGGAGTGGACAACATACAGGATATTTTCACCAACTTCTGGGGTTTAGGGGACTATGATTGACAGCACAGATATCTGCATTCATTAGTCATTATTCACGATATCAAGCGACGTGAGGTAGATCAAGCCAAAAGTCGACGCCAGCACTCCCGTACCTACACTGTTATGACCCAGAACACCGCCATCACAGTCTGCCTTATTGCCTTTTGCCATATCCATGGCATATCATAGACGAGAGTTCGTAATGCCATCAGTAAAGGGACATCAACCAGTACTGTTATCAATGACATGAGGGGCCGGCATGAACCTAAGAATAAGACACCTCCTGAAGTTATTGAGGCCATCAAAGAGCACATTAATGGCCTACCTACCTGTACTTCTCATTACTCAAGGGCTAAAAGTAAGGATCGTGTATACCTGCCACCGGGATCGAGTAAGTCAACGCTGTATAAGGACTATGAGAAATGGCTCAGGGATACTAGGGAGCGTCCAGACCTCATTGCATCTATGTACATGTACGACCACGTCTTCAACACAGGATTTAATATTGATATAGAACCCCCACGCACTGATACCTGTAGTTTCTGTGATGATAAGAATATCAAGCTTAAGCGACTGAAGGATGCAGGGGATCCAGCAGCCACACCTCTTGAGGCACAGATAAAATTTCACAATGCTAGTGCTAAAGCTGCCTACGCTATTATGAGGGTGTATAAGAAGGATCGTGACTCCACACTAGCCGCATTTAGTATGGATCTACAGCAGACATTACCCACACCTCGACTCAGCGCTGGTATACTGTACTATAAGCGAAAACTCTGGACCTATAGCTTTGGTGTACACAACCTAAAGACTGACGAATCATACTTTTATGTGTGGCATGAAGGTGAAGGTAAACGTGGGTCTAACGAGGTGGCTAGCTGCGTTTATCATTACTTTGAAAATTATGTTGGTGATAGGGTGAAAAAACTAGTGATTTTTAGTGACAATTGTGGGGGTCAAAATAAGAATATAAACACAGTGTTGTTCTACTTGAGATTGATTCAGAGTGGGCGGTTTGACAACATTCAGCACTACTTTTTAGTGTCAGGCCACTCATACCTTTCCAATGATTCGGACGTTGAAAATTTTGATACACATGTGTCGAAAATATCTGTTTTCTCTACACCACACTATGTCAGCTTAATGAAAACCTGCTGTGACACTCACCCATTCACTGTCATCGAGATGAACCGTGCCAACTTTCTGAACTTTGACGCCCTTCAAAGCATTTCTACCAAAGCAGGCTTCACCGAGAGTGGCTTCAAGGATGGACGATTGTTTATCGTAGACAAGGAGTATAAGATAGGCATCAAAGTATCACCTGGATTTAGCGACCTCCATGCCCCAAAGTCTATTAAGCTGCAGAAAGGTCGTAGTCTCACCAACAACTCTGATACCTTTTACCTGCCAGGTATTCCCCCCCAACCAAAGTATCCCAATGGTGTTCTCATCAAGCCTGACAAGTTGCGTGACATAAAGTTGCTCATTAAGTTTGTTAAGGATGATTACTTGGACTTCTACACTGAACTCTTCAGGCAACAGGATATAGATCAGCAGGTTGCCGGACAACAACAACAACAACAACAACAGGAGTCCGATCCGAACGGGACGGAGGACGACCTGGACCTTGCATACAAGAACCCCCCTAACACCTCAAGCACTATCTCCGTAGGAATGGTGGGTGTTGAATATTCATACTTTAATACAATACTATTTTGATTAATGTTAATGCATAAATTTTATTTTAACAGGTCTTGAAATAATATTTTTGGAAAAACATTATTTCTAAAAATTCATAGCAAATTATGATTTGTTGATAGAACATTAATTTTTTTTACATGTTGCTAACGGAATAGTTATTTTATGATAGTCACATTAAGTTTTCACTATCTGAATATTTTGGTGGGGTATGACGGAATGGGTATGCACAAACATACATAATATATGCATAGCGAAATAGAGCGTGAAAAAACGAATATTTTGATACAATAATATAGGGTGATGTCTTTATTTTCAGAAAAGTTATATTCGTCTGACTTTAACACGCGATTACGCAAAACTAACCCCTTGCGAGTTACGTTGTTGTCGATCTGGACGCCTCGTATATAGTGATTGCTTTCTTGTTTTTAATCAGAAATTTGAAATCAATAGAAAATTATTAAAAAACCACTTTTGGTGTAAAATCATATTTCTTTGTAGGAGAGAGGGTTTTCCTTAAGAAGTTGTAAATCTCCGAAAAAAAAACACACTGAAAAAAGGGTCATTTATGCAGTTTTAAAGAAAAAAAAACATATTGCCGTAAAAAAAGGATGAAAAAAAAGGGTAATTTGTGCAATTTTAGAGAAAAAAAATATTGTCGTAAAAAAAAAATGTATTTTGTGCTTTTCTTCCATCAACAAATAAAAATAAGATAAAAACATTGAAAATTTTTTTTTAGGCAGAATCTTTTATTTATTCAAATTGCATATATTTTACTTGTAAAAGGGGGTTTTGTGTAAAATGCCGTTAAAACTGCTAAAAACGTTGAAAAAAACCTAATAATGAAATTTTAGAAAAAAATGTATATTGTCGCAATATCTATTGTTTTTTGTTTGTTTTCCATGAAAACAATTAAATAGGAAGAGAATAATTGATAAATTAACTTTTTCGGTGAAAATGAATTTTTTTCGTGAAATGGCATATATTCCCCCTTTTTTTTTTTTACCTAAAAAAAATTGCCTTTTATAGATAAGAAGTTATTACTCCTAAAAAAGCTGAAAAGGGGATAATTTATGCAATTTTGAGATAAAAAAATGAATTGCAATAAAAAGATAATATATTTCTTGCTTTTATCTTTCATTTTCAGTCAAAACATGGAAATAAAAATAAAAACACTGAAAAATCCTTTTTTCTAAAGGAAACATGATTTTAAAGAGACTTTAAAGAGAAAAAAAAAATGTTTTGCTCTTGTTTTTAATCAAAACATGGAAATAAAAAAAATAATGAAAAACTCTCTTTTGGATGTAAAAACATACTTTTTTTTTCTAAAAAAAAAAAAAGGTTTTGTCAACAAGATATTGTAAGACACCTAAAAACGTTGAAAAATGGATGATTTATGCACTCTTAGAGAAAATATATATCGTCGTAAAAGAATGATTAAAATATCTAAAAAGAGTAATTTTATGCAATTTTACAGAAATAAAAATATATATAATCGTAAAAAATTTTTTTTTCTTTTTTTACCATCAAGAATGAAAATAAGCTGAAAAACATCGAAAAAGTAACTTTTTAGGCTGATTTTTTTTCTTTTTTGAAATTGCATATATTATTCTTGAAAAGGGGGTTTTGTTTGAAATGCTGTTAATACTCCTGAAAGCAGCGAAAAAAGCTTATTTATGAAATTTTACAGAAAAAAAGCTATATTATCGTAACATTCATTGTTTTCCCCATTTTTTTTACTTGTTTTCCATGAAAACGTGGAAATAAGTAAAGAATTGTTGAAAAATTCACTTCTGGAGGGGAGTGAAGTTTTTTATAAAATGGTTTATATTACATTTTTTAAAAACTAAATAAGAGTGTTTTTCTTTGAGATGTTATTAATACTCTTAAAAACAACGAAAAAGAGGTAATTTATGCAATTTTAAGAAAAAATGTACTGCCATAAGAATTTAATGTTTTCTTCTTTCATTTTCAATCAAAACATGGATATAAAAAGAGAAACAAAGAAAAAAATCCATTTTTCACATAAATTTGTTTTTTTTTCATTGAATTGGCATACTTTTTTTTACATGAAAAAGATTTTTCCTCAAAATATTGTTAAAATTTCTAAATAAGTTAAAATAGGGTAGAAAATATCCTTTTATGGTTAAATTCCATATATTACAATTTTTTACGTGAAAAAGAGTTTTTCTTTTTTAAATGTTGATAATGCTCTTAAAAACGTTGAAAAACAAGTAATTTAGGAAATTTAGGGAAAAAAAATGTACTGCCATAAAAATTAAATGGATTTATTGATTTTTCCTTCCTTTTCAGTCAAAACATGGAAATAAAAATAAAAATATTTAAATAGTCCATTTTTTGGCAGAAATATTTTCTTTCCTGGAAACGGCATATATTTCATTTTTTGTAACATGAAAAAGTTTTTTTTCTACAAAATGTTGTTAAAAAGTCCAAAAAAGGTTAAAATTGTGTAGTTTATATACTTTTAGAGAAAGAAAATGTAAAAAAATTTTTTTTTCTTGTTTCAAATCAAAACATTGACACAATAGAAAATTATTGGAAAATGGCTTTTGGAGTAAAATCAAGCTTTGTTTTTTCCTAAAAAGAGACCGTTTTGCTTGAAATGTTGTAAATCTCCAAAAAACGTTGAAAAAACGGTCATTTATGCAGTTTTAGAGAGAGAGAGAGAGAAAAAAAAAAAAAAAAACAATTTGTTGCAATATAAGGATGAAAACAAAAAAATGGGTAATTGTGCAATTTTAGAGAAAAAAAAATATATTGTAAAAATATATATATTTTTGCTTTTCTTCCACCAGCCAATGAAAATAACATGAAAAACATTGAAAAAGTCACTTTTAAAGCAGAATTTTTTAAATTATTCAAATTGCATATGTTATACTTGTAAAAAGTTTTTTTTTGTAAAAGCCGTTAATATTCATAAAAAAACGTTGAAAAAAAACACAATTTTTGAAAGTTTATAGAAAAAAGTATACTGTAACATGAAAAAGTTTTTTTTCTACAAAATGTTTTTAAACGTCCAAAAGGTTAAAATTGGGTAGTTAATGTAGTTTCAGAGAAAGAAAATGTATATAGTGTTTATTTTTTTGTTTTTAATCAAAACATTCAAATCAATAGAAAATTATTAAAAAATCATTTTTGGTGCAACATCATATTTGTTTGTAAAAGAGAGGGCTTTCCTTGAAAAGTTGTAAATCTCCGAAAAACATTGAAAGAAGGGTTATTTATGCAGTTTTAGAGAAAAAAAGTATTGTCTTAAAATAAGTATGAAAACATAAAATTTGTGTAATTTTAGAGAAAAAAAATATTGACGTAAAAAAATGTATTTTTTGCTTATATTCCTCTTTTTTATCCAAAAAAATAGGTGTTAATGCTCCTAAAAACTCTGAAAGGGTGGTAATTTATGCAATTTTGAGAGAAAAATATGAATTGCAAAAAATTATAATATATTTCTTGCTTTTTCCTTATTTTTCAATCAAAACATTGAAATAAATAGAAAATGATTGAAAAATCACTTTTGGAGTAAAATCATACTTTTTTTTTCTGAAGGAGAGCGTTTTCCTTGAAAATTTGTAAATCTCCTAAAAACGTTGAAAAAAGGTGATTTATGCATTTTTAGAGAAAAATAAAAGAATATTGTTGTAATAAAAGAATGAAAACCTAAAAATGGGTAATTTGTGCAAATTCTGAGAAAAAAATACATTGTCGTAGAAAACAATTTATTTTTGCCTTTCTTCCATCAATAAATGAAAATAATATAAAAACATTGAAAAAGTCACTTTTTAGGCAGAATTTTTTCTTTATTCAAATTGCATATGTTTTACTTGTAAAAGGGGGTTTTGTGTAAAATGCCGTTAATACTCTTAAAAACGTTGAAAAAAAACATGATTTTTGAAACTTTAGACAAAAATGTATATTGAAACATGAAAATTTTTTTGGTACAAAATGTTTTTAAACGTCCAGAAAGGTTAAAGTTGGATAGTTTATGTAGTTATGTAGTTTCAGAGAAAGAAAATGTATATAGGATTTATTTTCTTGTTTTTAATCAAAACAGTGAAATCATTAGAAAATTATTAAAAAATTAATTTTGAAGTAAAATCATATTTTTTTTTGTAAGAGAGGGTTTTCTTTGAAAAGTTGTAAATCTCTGAAAAACAAACAAACAATGAAAAAAGGGTCATTTATGCAGCTTTAGAGAAAAAAGATTGCCTTAAAATAAGGATAATAACATAAAAATGGGTAATATGTGCAATTTTAGAGAAAAAAATATATTGTCGTAAAAAAGTATGTATTTTTTGCTTTTTTTCATCAACAAATGAAAATAAGTTAAAAACATTGAAAAAGTAACATTTTAGGCAGAATTTTTTTTCTTTATTCAAGTTGCATATTTAATACTTGTAAAAGGGGGTTTTTGTGTAAAATGCCGTATATACTTCTACAAACGTAGAAAAAAACGTTAATTATGAAATTTTAGAGAAAAAAAGTATATTGTCGCAATATTTATTGTTTTTTGTTTGTTTTCCATGCAAACAATGGAATAAAAAAAGAATAATTGAAAAACTCACGTTTTCGGTGAAAAGGAATTTTTTGCGTGAAATGGCTTATATTCCTCTTTTTTATCTAAAAAAAAATGTTGATTCTCCTAAAAACTCTGAAAAGGGGGTAATTTATACAATTATGAGAGAAAAAAATGAATTGCAATAAAAAGTTAATATATTTCTTGCTTTTTCCTTAATTTTGAATAAAAACATAGAAATCAATAGAAAATGATTAAAAAATAACTTTTGGAGTATAATCACACTTTTTTTTTAAGGAGATTGTTTTCCTTGAAAAGTTGTAAATCTCCAAAAAAAAAACGTTGAAAAAAGGGTGACATGCATTTTTAGAGAAAAATAAAAGTTTGTTGTTGTAATATAACGATGAAAACCTAAAACTGGGTAATTTGTGCAATATCAGAAAAAATATATTGTCGTAGAAAACAATGTATTTTTTGCCATACTTCCATCAACAAATGAAAATAATATAAAAACATTGAAAAAGTCACTTTTTAGGCAGAATTTTTTTCTTTATTCAAATTGCATATGTTATACATGTAAAAGGGGGTTTTGTGTAAAATGCCGTTAATACTCTTAAAAACGTTGAAAAGAAACGTAATTTATGAAATTTTAGAGAAAAAAGTATATTGTAACATGAAAATGTTTTTGGTACAAAATATTTTTAAACGTCCAAAAAGGTTAAAATTGGGTAGTTTATGTAGTTTCAGAGAAAGAAAATGTATATTGTATTTATTTTCTTGTTTCTTATTATAACATTGAAATCAATAGAAAATTATTAAAAAATAACTTTTGGAGTAAATTTTTTTTTTTTTTTTTTTTTTAAAGAGAGGGTTTTCCTTGAAAAGTTGTAAATCTCTGAAAAAAAAAACAGTGGAAAAAAGGGTCATTTATGCAGTTTTAGAGAAAAAAAAAATTGCCTTAAAATAAGGATGAAAACATAAAAATGGGTAATATGTGCAATTTTAGAGTAAAAAAAATATTGTAAAAAAAGAATGTATTTTTTGCTTTTTTTCCATCAACAAATGAAAATAAGTTAAAAACATTGAAAAAGTCACTTTTTAGGCAGAATTTTTTTTCTTTATTCAAATTGCATATATTATACTTGTTGTTATGTATTTTTTATCTGGATCAAAAGCTTCGAAACGTAATGAACCTTTGAAGCATTGCGAGTCATTGTCGGGAGTCGTGGTTTATCTAAAGGCAGACTGAAGCTGGAATAAACCGCAGTAAGACGTTTATCTCTGTCCTCACCTCGACACACAAGCCCCGAGCAGACATGACATTTTGGCGATGAGGATGGGATTCTTTGTTCTGCTCCCCTGACTGCTGTTGTGTGGGGGGGGCCCGCTACTGAGCTGTTGGGTGTTGAGAACGTCGTCGCGACTTCTGACATAACTGCGGATCCTGGATTGTTACCGCTGACATGGAGGGACTAAACCTTTCAGCCTTTTCTCCGGAACCGTCAGGAACAGCTGCTGCTCGCTGGCTACCTGCCAGGATACCTGGCTACGGAGATTTGACAATTTTGTGATCGCTCGAGATGTGTCTAGTGCTACTCGGAAACGTGCGTTGCTCCTTCACTGTGCGGGAGAAGAAGTGTTTCAAATTACAGAAACTTTGACAAGTAATGATGATACATATGAACAGATAAAACCCAAACTCACGGAGTACTTCGCGCCGAAGGGCAACGTGGAGTACGAGGTTTTTGTGTTCAGACAAGCCACGCAGCAACCCGAGGAAACCATTGATCAGTTCTATGTAAGACTGAAGTTACTGAGTAAGAACTGTGGCTTCCATAATGTGAGTAGTGAAATTAAGTCGCAGATTATTCAAAAGTGTTCACTCGCCACGGTTCGTGAGAAGGGTTTGAGTGATGCGGACATCTCACTGGTGAACTTGCTGACTTTTGGCCGTACTTTAGAGGCTACCACAGTGCTCGGACAGGCAGGCTATGACACCAAAGACAGAAGCAAACGAGATAAAGTTGTCGGTGAACAGTGTCAGGGCCAAGGATGGGCACGGCCAGAGTGATATCAATCATCGAGCGAAAGAAGGTTCGAACCGAGGTTCTGCTCGAACTGGCTACCGCTGCTATGGGTGTGACAAATTACACTTTGATAAGAGGGAAAAAGTTTGTAAGGCTTGGGGGCAGCAGTGTTTCAAGTGTGGTAAACGGAATCATTTTGCTAATTGTTGCAAAGCCAGACCACGGGACACTCGTGCCTGGAGGGCAAATAATCTTCTTGCAGAGCAGCATCAAGGGGCAGTGACGCTTTCGGAAGATGACCGTCTCGAAGACCAAGAGTCACCTGAACCAGCGGATATAAGTGAGGAGTTTCCTATGTACAGTCTTAGATCAAAAGTGAATAATGAACCCTACGTGTATGTACTCGAGTTAAATGGCATTCGCACACCTATGGAAATATATACTGGAGCGGCTATAACTATAATTAGTGTGCAACAGTTAAAGAAATTGGAACAAGGTAGTAAGAAACTTTCTATCAGTAAGGATGGTGTTCCACAGCTCCGCACTTACACCGGGGAGCTGCTTCAAACTTTGGGTCGAGTTTGGCTCGAAGTCAGGAGTGAGAGGAAAACCTGCACACTCCCTGCTTTAGTAGCTCCTGGTGCTGGGCCTTGCCTTATAGGAAGAGACTGGTTACATCAGTTACATATCAATTGGGCAAAAGTGTGCAAGCTGCAAATTGATACTTATGTAAATATGTTTCCTGAGCTCTTTAAAACAGGTTTAGGAAAATTGAAGAATTGTGAGGCGAAGCTCTACGTGAACCGGGACGTCCAACTAAGGTTCTTCAAAGCCAGAACTGTGGTTTATGCGCTCCGAGAGAAGGTAGAAACCGAGATTGGACGACTTCTGGCGGAAGGGGTACTCAAACCTGTGGAGTATGCGGACTGGGCAGGTCCCATCGTCCCAGTCCTGAAGCCAAATGGAGAGGTAAGAATTTGTGGAGATTATAAACTGACTGTAAATATGGCATCAAAGGTAGATACATATCCATTGCCTAATATTGAAGATCTCTACTCCAAACTGATTGGTGGAAGCTATTATTCAAAACTAGATTTGAGTCATGCCTACCAACAAGTATGTCTTGATGAGGCTTCACAAAAGTTAACGACCTTCAACACCAGCAAAGGGCTGTTCATGTTTACCAGACTTTGCTACGGAATTGCTTCTTCTCCAGGTATTTTTCAGCGATTAATGGAACAAATTGTTCAGGGTATTCCAATGGTTACAGTTTACCTGGATGATATTCTGGTTTCTGGTCGATCTTATGAAGAAGCTCATAATAACCTAGAGACAGTTCTCTCAAAACTGCAGGAATCTGGTCTGCGTCTAAGGATAGAGAAGTGTTCCTTTATGAATGAGAGTTGTGTCTACTTGGGCCACAAATTAGATGCATCAGGAATTCGCCCGACAGACGACAAAGTGGCAGCCATTCAAGGTGCATCAGCACCCCGAGACGTTTCAGAGCTCCGGAGCTACCTAGGCATGATAAACTATTATCACAGATTTTGCAGTAACGTATCCACCGTCTTAGCCCCACTGAATAAACTATTACAGAAAGGAGAAATGTGGGAGTGGGGAGTAGAATAAGAAAAGTCTTTTGTGAATTCAAAGAAGTTATTACAGTCTTCTCAACTCCTTGTGTACTATGATCCTCGCCTTCCCTTGTTTCTAACTTGCGACGCGTCACCATACGGGGTGGGAGCAGTGCTGTCTCACAGAGTTGCGGATTCCGAAGAGAGGCCAATAGCATATGCATCCCGGACTCTCTCTGTTGCCGAGAAGAAATATGCACAAATAGAGAAGGAAGGTTTGGCTGTTATGTTTGGGCTACAAAGGTTTCATAAATACTTATATGGTAGAAATTTTTACCATTTAGGTAGAAAGTTTACCATTTATACAGATCACAAACCGCTCGTTGGATTGTTAAGAGAAGGCGTGCTAATACCCCCGATGGTCAGTGCTAGAGTTCAGAGGTGGGGACTTAAATTGTCTAACTATGATTACTGCCTAAAGTACCGAGCTGGAAGAAATTTATCTAATGCAGACTGTCTCAGCAGGCCTCCCATCCAAGCAGAGAAGCTCCAGGAGGAGGAATCCCAGAAGGTGATTCTATCCTTGACGACATTACAAGATACTCCAGTTACGGCAGCGAGAGTTTCCTTATGGACTTCGAGGGATCCCACTTTAGCAGTTGTGCATAATTATATTTTGCAGGGATGGCCTGAAGAAGTTCAAAGTGACCTGTTACCCTATCACCATCGTCGGTCTGAGCTTACTGCACACCAAGGCTGTGTGCTGTGGGGCTCTAGGGTGGTGATACCAGTGAAAGGGAGGACCATGCTACTCTACATGAGGGCCATCCCGGTATAGTGAGAATGAAATCCCTGGCTAGAAGCTACTTTTGGTGGCCAGGATTAGATGCCGATATAGAGGCCAAAGTTAAGAATTGTGATTCTTGCCAACAGAATAGGAAGAAGCCGCCGCAAGCACCTCTACACCCGTGGGAGTGGCCAGGACGTCAATGGCACAGGGTTTATATAGACTTTCAGGGCCTGTGGAAGGTAAGATGATACTAATTCTGGTGGATGCTAATTCTGGTGGCTCACAGTAAATACATCGAAGCTCATGTAATGAAGTCAAGCACAACTGCGGCAACCTTAATAAAATTACGGCAGACTTTCGCCACACACGGCATCCCTGTTGTTATTGTGTCAGATAATGGTACTGCTTTTACAAGCCAAGAATTCAATACTTTTTGTGATGTTAACGGAATTAAGCATACTTGTAGTAGTCCCTATCACCCATCCACCAATGGATTGGCTGAACGATCCGTACAGACTATAAAAGAAGGTTTAAAGAAACTCAGAGAGGGAGATTTGGAAACAAGACTTTACAGGATTCCAGCAAGTTATAGACTAACACCGCAGACCACGACAGGGCAGAGTCCAGCAGAAATGCTGATGAACCGACGACCCCGATCAAGACTCGACCTCCTGTGTCCAAGTATTCAAGAGAAAATATTTAAGAAGCAGTCTGATGCAGTGGACAGGCGAGGTACTGCTGGTCACAGAGTATTCTATGAAGGGGATGCTGTATGGGCTTTAAATTTTGCAGGCTGTCATCGATGGGTCGCTGGAGTAATACAACAGCAGCTGGGTCCAGTGTCATTCATAGTAGCTCTCCAAGATGGAAGAACATGGAAGCGGCATATGGATCACCTCAGACAGCGATGGCCGAACGTGGACAGCCAACCGGAAGAGTCAGCAGTGCTTCCGAGGGAGCCCTCTACATCCTGGGGGACGCAGATGCCACCCGCGTCACAGACGCAGGTGCAGCCTCCCGTGGCACGGACGCAGGTGCAGCCTCCAGCGACACAGACACAGGTGCAGCCACCCGCGGCGCAGACGCAGGTGCAGCCACCCGCGGCTCAGACGCAGGTGCAGCAACCCACGGCACAGACGCAGGTGCCACCTGCGGCACAGACGCAGAGGCAGGGGTCACCCACTTCGCATCCACGGAGGCAAAAACCACCATCGACACATCGAAAGATAGGGGTGCTACCCACAGAAGGGCTCGTCACACAGTTGAGAGATCGTCCAGTGGGTCTATCTGGCCCCACACCAGAGGGTACTGCTGTCGAGATGGAAGGGCCGGCATCGCCAATGGGAGACAAGTCAAATATAAGAAGATCAACGAGAAGATTAGATTAGGATATTAGTTACCTTGTTATTTAGTTTTGATGTTAATGGTTCCTGTTGATGTGCTACAGTGGATCAGAGGATGTTTTAGTTCAATATACTGTTTCCCTTTTATGTGCAATTATTGTGCAGGGATGAATTTGTAAATTTAAGGTGGGAGGAATATTATGTAATTTGTATCTGGATCAAAAGCTTCGAAACGTAATGAACCTTTGAAGCATTGCGAGTCATTGTCGGGAGTCGGAGATTAGCTAAGGGCAGACTGAAGCTAGAATAAACCGCAGTAAGACGTTCGTCTCTCTCCTAACCTCGACACACAAACCCCGAGCAGACATAACACTTGTAAAAGGGGGTTTTGTGTAAAATGCCGTTAATACTCCTAAAAACGTAGAAAAAAACGTCATTTATGATATTTTAGAGAAAAAGTATATTGTCGCAATATTATTTGTTTTTTGTTTGTTTTCCATGCAAACAATGAAATAAGAAGAGAATCATTGAAAATTTCACTTTTTTTGGTGAAAAGGAACTATTTTTCGTGAAATGGCTTATATTCATCTTTTTTATCCAAAAAAAAAAGATGTTAATACTCCTAAATCTCTGAAAAGGGGGTAATTTATGCCTATTTGAAAGAAAAAAGTGAATTGCAATAAAAAGTTAATATATTTCTTACTTTTTTCTTCATTTTCAATCAAAACATTGAAATAAATAGAAAATGATTGAAAAATCACATTTGGAGTAAAATCATACTTTTTTTTTCTGAAGGAGAGCATTTTCCTTGAAAAGTTGTAAATCTCCAAAAAACGTTGAAAAAAGGGTGATTTATGCAATTTTAGAGAAAAATAATAAAGTATATTGTTGTAATATAAGGATGAAAACCTAGAAATGGGTAATTTGTGCAGTTTCAGAGAAAAAAATATTGTCGTAGAAAACAATGTATTTTTTGCCTTTCTTCCATCAACAAATGAAAATAATATAAAAACATTGAAAAAATTACTTTTTAGGCAGAATTTTCTTCTTTATTCAAATTGAATATGTTATACTTATGAAAGGGGGTTTTGTGTAAAATGCCGTTAATATTCTTAAAAATGTTGAAAAAAAAAACGTAATTTATGAAACTTTAGAGAAAAAAGTATATTGTAACATGAAAAAATTTTTGGTACTAAATGTTTTTAAACGTCCAAAAAAGTTAAAATTAGGTAGTTTATGTAGTTTCAGAGAAAGAAAATGTATAAAATATTTATTTTCTTGTTTTTATCAAAAAATTGCAATCAATAGAAAATTATAAAAAAAAAATACTATGGAGTATATATATATATATATATATATATATATATATATATATACATATATATTTTTTTTTTTTGTAAAAGAGAGGGTTTTCCTTGAAAAGTTGTAAATCTCTAAAAAAACATTGAAAAAAGGGTCATTTATGCAGTTTTAGAGAGAAAAAAATATTTCCTTAAAATAAGGATGAAAACATAAAAATGGGTAATATTTGCAATTTTAGAGAAAAAAAAAATATTGTCGTAAAAAAGAATGTGTTTTTTGCTTTTTTTCCATCAACAAATGTAAATCACTTTTTAGGCAGAATTTTTTTCTTTATTCAAATTGCATATATTATACTTGTAAAAGGGAGTTTTGTTTAAAATACCGATAATACACCTAAAAACTTAGAAAAAACGTAATTTATGAAGTTTTAGAGAAAAAAAGTACATTGTCGCAATATTCTTTGTTTTTTGTTTGTTTTCCATGCAAACAATGAAATAAGAAGAGAATCATTGAAAAATTCAGTTTTTCTGTGAAAAGGAACTTTTTTCGTGAAATGGCTTATATTCCTCTTTTTTTTTTTTTATCTAAAGAAATAGATGTTAATACTCCTAAAAACTCTGAAAAGGGGGTCATTTATGCAATTTTGATTGAAAAAATGAATTGCAATAAAAAGTTTATATATTTCTTGCTTTTTCCTACATTTTCAATCAAAACATTGAAATAAATAGAAAATGATTGAAAAATCACTTTTGGAGTAAAACCATACTTTTTTCTGAAGGAGAGCGTTTTCCTTGAAAAGTTGTAAATCTCCAAAAAAAAAAAAAAAAAAAAAAAAAAAAACGTTGAAAAAAGGGTGATTTATGCAATTTTAGGTAAAAATAAATGTATATTGTTGTAATATAAGGATGAAAACCTAAAAATGGGTAATTTGTGCAATTTCAAAGAAAAAAATATTGTCGTAGAAAACAATGTATTTTTTGCCTTTCTTCCATCAACAAATGAAAATAATATAAAAACATTGAAAAGTCACTTTTAGACAGAATTTTTTTTCTTATTCAAATTGCATATGTTATACCTGTAAAAGGGGGTTTTGTGTAAAATGCGGTTAATACTCTTAAAAACGTTGAAAAAAAACTTAAATTATGAAATCTTAGAGAAAAAAGTATATTGTAAAATGAAAATGTTTTTGGTACAAAATGGCTCGTACCAAGAGTCACGAAGGTCGAACCGCGTACCTTCCCTTCGACCGTGAAGGCACGGTCTTGGACCGTGCCTTCATTCCTTACCACAAGTCGCTCGGGAAGGTAGAGTAGGGGAAGGTGCGACACGCGTGGGTGTTGGTAACAATGCTGCATGGCTTGAATCCGGATCCGAGAGCCAACTCGTGAAGACCGACAACATAAACACAGCTGCGGCGGTAATTTCGCAACACACCAAGAAAGAAGAAGTAATTTCGCGATGGAGAAGATGAGCGACAGAGCTGTTCCACCCTCTCATGACCAGAGAATTATGCTTCTCAGGCTTGTGGGGGAGCGGAGGGTCTTACAAGACCGCTCCACCAATCCCTCCCTAATATACAAAAAACAAATGGCCTGGGAGGATATAAGAAAAGAACTTACTGCAATGAACCCAGATAGTCAACCAAGGACAGCAGAACAGCTCAAAAGATGTTATCACCGCATAAAACTAAGGTAAATATGCATTTTCTCTTAGTGATCCATATGGTTGAGATAACAAATTTGGCTTCTAATTGATTTAATAGTAATTATTTCTAACTGTATTAATAGGTGGAGCAGCTCGAGCTATTCCTTTGTGTGCAGCATTAAAAGAAACATGACTCACTCAAATTACTTGGAAGGTAAAATTGTAGTTTCAACCAATCTCTACCAACACCCCCCTAACCCCTCAAGCAAGGTTGGGGGCCTGTGGGGAATCGGGTTTTTTTTTGGGGGGGAAGCATATTTGAGTGTTATATGGACTTTGAAAATTTAGGGAAATTCCCTAAATTTAGGGGAAATTTCCCAGGATTTCAGGAAATATCCTTACGCAAACCTAACCAACTCCCCCAGTGAAAGGCCAAAAAAACAACCTAACCTAACCTAACAACCTAATCTAACCAAAACCTAACCTAACCGGGGGGGGCTGCGCCCCCCCCACTCTAACCAGGTGAATTTTGTTGATTGGCAGTGGATAACCTCACGTGTGTGCTTCCGTCACGAAACGCATGCGCAGCATTGATAACACACACACGAACACACGCAGTGTTATGTTTATCCAAGGAGAGGGAAGCTCTCTCCGGATTTAGAAAATTTTCGACCGCAGCATATTGATGGACCTATAACGGCGTTTTTACTCATCGACCCCAGGATAACGTGGGTTTAGAAATGCTCCTAACAGTGCAATATAGACGTTCAGATGGTATATTATGACGTGGGGGGTGTTGGTTGAAACTGCAATTAAACCACTTGGAAATACAAAAGTGTGAGCTCAAACTACGTATATCCAGATATGTAGAGAGACTTTTACACAGGGGAGTCAAAGGTTTTAGAATATGCGATGATTGGTACATGTAATACTATTGCTGACATTTTCTCTGTCCTCATAATAAAGAATGATGTTCATGCTCACTCTAGATATCATATCAGTCAGAAAAAAAATCCCACACACGAATTTGAGCCCATAAATAAGGAAATAGGATTTATGACACATGTTCCCATATGGAGAGGCTAGCCACAGAAAGTCAAAGTAAAATTATGAAACAATAAACATTATGCCAGTTGCAGAGTCATTTAGATATGTAATTTAGTTTTTATATTTCTATTCAGTACCTGAAATCATGTAAGGATAAAGGTAAATACCATTTACATCCATTCATAACTTTTATTATATACATCTCTTGGTAATTGCCTGCAGCTTTGTGGAGTTTCATGTTGGTTTATTTTCATTAGTGAGTCTATACCTTCTGTGTCCTCCAGAAATGGGTCCGTGCGAGTCTGGAAACGGCGATGCCGGGGCAGTTCATCCATCAGCTCCAGCTCTCCTAAGTGTGCTGCACCACGGAGGATAGGCCTGAATGCCATACTGTGGGATCTGTTTTAGAGATAATAATGTTGATTGTCTGCACAATCACTAAATTTATATACTTCATGTCTGCTGTAATTATGGTGACATCACACATCTCGGTCTTACTCCCATTCCAGTTACAAAACTACCTTTACATATGCATTTGCCTCTTTATACAATGCTTTTATTCCTTCCATTTGCTGTCCTCCCACACCATAGATCTTCAGAATATTCCTGAGTGCCTTCCTATCAACCCTTTCATATGCTCCCTCTGAAGCCCATAAAAGCAGTATTTTAATTACAAATATTTTATCCACACAACCTCACAATTTTCCAAACCCCCTTGCTCATCACTAACTTTGGTGCAACAATCTCCATCAGTATTCTCTCATATATTTTTCCTGGCATGCCCAATGGGGCATTACACCCAATTGGCTAATACCCCTATGATTGCTTCATTCATCCGTTATGCCTTTTCTTTTGTGAAGTGACACAATAACAACCTTTCTCCGCGCATCTGTTACTTCTTGTCTCCATGCCAGGTCACATCATAGCCACTGCATTTCCTCCATATTTCACCATTTCTAGAGTTATCACATATACACCTGCAGCTTTACCACATTTAATCTTGGCCATTGCTTTCTCTACCTATACCCTTTTAATGACTCTGCACATACATGGATTCTGGCACAACAAGGTGAAAATAAAATTGAACATTATTTTGTAAGTAGTTTAATTTCATCGGTGTATTTGTCTACCCTATTTTCTTACGGGGAATGAACTGGTATAGTGCACTTAAACACACACACACACCCCAACCTTGCCCCCACCTACCAGGTGTAATGCACACAAACAATGAAGCCTAATTTCCACCTACCAGCTATATAATGCACACACAGTGCAGCCTAACATCCACCTACCAGGTACAATGCACACACACACACACACACACACACACACATTACAGCCTAACATGCACCTACCAGGAGTAATGCACACACACACACACACACACACACAGTGCAGCCTAACTTCCACCTACCAGGACACAGTGCAGCCTAACTTCCACCTACCAGATGTGTGTGTTGCATACACACAGTGCTGCCTAAGTTCCATCCACCACATGTAATGCACATACACAAGCAGTATTATTACAGCCATACTATACATACACTGACGTCCTGACCACCTGCTATTTGGCACTCCTTGTTCTCGACTTGGTAAGGCATCTAACTCGCCATTTGTATGTTATCATAACGTGCTCAGTAAAGATAACAATTAATGTAATGTTAAGCTCAGTGTTACTTACCCGTGAAGTGAAATTACAGCAGTAGAAAAAACCAGGAGGGGGGCGGCGACGCAGATTCTCGCTTGGCGGGCAGCTGGTTCCTCTGTGCGGTGAAGGCTCGTGCAGTTGTTGTAAAAATGACAAAAACATATTCGCTGCAGCTGAACTAGATGACTTTCCAAATAAAAAAAATGTTCTGAGATCGTAGTAACTGAATTACAACTATTTATCACATTAAATTTGGAATATAGATATATTTTTCCTCGAAGGTAAGCGGCAAGACACGGGGGGTACCGTGTCTTCCCTCCGTCGCTCGACCGAACCTTCGTTCCAAAAATGCTACCGACTCTTGGTACCGATCATCCTTCCCTTGTACCTTCGTCGCTCAACCTTCGTGACTCTTGGTACGGGCCAATGTTTTTAAACGTCCAAAAAGATTAAAATTGGGTAGTTTATATAGTTTCAGAGAAAGAAAATGTATATGGCCCACCCAGCCTCGCTGACGTCTCTCAGCCGTCGCGCATAACGTTCAGCCCCGTTGACGGCTCTCAGCCGTCGCCACTTTAAAATCTTATATCTCCATACATAATTGTCACAGGGGTGTAATATCAACGCAGTGTATGCATGAGGGTGTTGGGCAAATATACAATACTAGATAATTTACCTCCACCCCATCACGTGAAGTATACACTACTTGACAACTTACCTCCCAGCCATCATGCCATGTGAAGCATTCGCGCGCACTCACATCCATGCTTTGTTAGCAGATACGTCTGACCGCGCTCCATGCCCCCGGCAGGGAAAGTATGCTCTATCCCTGGCTGACGCTGTTGAAATGATCCTAAAGTCTGATGACTATATAGACAGCGCCTCTGATATCTCTTCTGGGGAAGAATATGCCCCATCAGCAGAGGATTTGGAGGAAATAGAGCCTCCAATATTGCCTTCATCCCGTCGAGGGTTCAGTGTGAGTGCACACGCATACCCTCCATCTCCACCCCCACCCCCATCGCCTCATCTCCCCTCAGATGATGATAATGATGATGGCGATGATGAAGATGACCCACTAGGTTTCTTGGAACCACTGGGGAGAAGGAAAAAGGGACATAAGAGAGTACTAGAGGGTGACAAGTGCCGTGACGAGGCTCAAACACTGCCTAGGTCTCGCTTATCCTCGCCAACATTACCACTCGTCTCTCCGTTGAAGAACTCTCCCACCAACGTGCTGGAAGAAGTAAGAGCCCCTCCCTTAGAAGATAGGCACAAGACACAAGATATTACTGTAAAGAGTGTGATGTTGGTCTGTGTTAAGACCAGTGTTTCATTGACTACCACACTCTTGTACACTTCTGAATCACTTTACGGCAATTCTTTGTTAGAAAATACACCATTTATGTTTACCATATTGTTACATGTATGGAAATAATTTACATAATTAGGCTATTTTCTCCTTTCTCCATACCATTTTTGTTGAATTTTCGAGCACTACAAGGCTGCTCTGACAGCATGGCAACACACACGAGGCTATATGCTCTTTTCACGATGTTATAACAAGTCTGCAAATATATAGTAGCCTACTACGTACTTTTCCTTATCACGCATTGAGAATTAGATAAAGATTAGTGAAATTACCGTAGGTGGGTGATACAGGATACAGAAAAGGGGGTCATTTGTGCAATTTTGAGAGAAAAAATGAATTCCAATATAAAGTTAATATATTTTTTTGTTTTCTCCTTCATTTTCAATCAAAACATTGAAATCAATAAAAAATGATTGCAAAATCACATTTGGAGTAAAATCATACTTTTTTTTCTGAAGGAGAGCGTTTTCCTTGAAAAGTTGTAAATCTCCAAAAAAAAACTTGAAAAAAGGGTGATTTATGCAATTTTAGAGAAAAAAAAATATATTGTTGTAATATAAGGATAAAAACCTAAAAATGGGTAATTTGTACAATTTCAAAGAAAAAAAATTGTCTTAGAAAACAATGTATTTTTTCCGTTTATTCCATCAATAAATGTAAATAATATAAAAACATTGAAAAAGTAACTTTATAGGCATTTTTTTTCTTTATTCAAATTGCATATGTTATACTTGTAAAAGAGGGTTTTGTGTAAAGTGCGGTTAATACTCTTAAAAACGTTAAAAAAAAAAAAACGTAAATTATGAAATTTTAGAGACAAAAGTATATTGTAACATAAAAATTTTTTTAGTAGAAAATGTTTTTAAACGTCCAAAAAAGTTAAAATTGGGTAGTTTATGTAGTTTCAGAGAAAGAAAATGTATATAGTATTCATTTTCTTGTTTTTAATCAAAACATTGCAGTTTCAGATAAATAAAATATTGCCTTAAAATAAGGATGAAAACATAAAAATGGGTAATAAGTGCAATTTTAGAGAAAAAAAAAAATATTGTCGCAAAAAAGAATGCATTTTTTTTTTTTCCATCAATAAGTCAAAATAAGTTAAAAACATTGAAAAAGTCACTTTTTAGGCAGAATTTTTTTCTTCATTGAAATGGCATATATTATACTTGTAAAAGGATGTTTTGTGAAAAATGCCGTTAATACTCCTAAAAACGTAGAAAAAAAAAACGTAATTTATGAAATTTTAGAGAAAAAAGTATGTTGTCGCAATATAAATTGTTTTTGTTTGTTTTCCATGCGAACAATGAAATAAGAAGAGAATAATTGAAAAATTCACTTTTTCGTTGAAAAGGAACCTTTTTCGTGAAATGGCTTATATTCCTCTTTTTTCTATCTAAAAAAAATATATGTTAATACTCCTAAAAACTCTGAAAAGGGGGTAATTTATGCAATTTTGAGAGAAAAAATGAATTGCAATAAAAAGTTAATATATTTCTCGCTTTTTCCTTCGTTTTCGTTTAAAACATTGAAATCAATAGAAAAAGATTGAAAAATCACTTTTGGAGTAAAACCATACTTTTTTTTTTCTAAAGGAGAGCATTTTCTTTGAAAAGTTGTAAATCTCCAAAAAACGTTGAGAAAAAGGGTGATTTATGCAATTTTAGAGATAAATAAAAGTATATTTTTGTAATATAAGGATCCCAACCTAAAAATGGGTAATTTGTGCAACTTCAGAGAAAAAAAATATTGTCGTAGAAAATTAATTTTTTGCCTTTCTTTTATCAACAAATAAAAATAAGTTAAAACCATTGAAAAATCACTTTTTTGGCAGGATTTTTTTCTTTATTCAAATTGCACATATTATACTTGTAAAAGGGGGTTTTGTGTAAAATGCCGTTAATACTCCTAAAAACATTAAAAAAAAACGTAATTTATGAAATTTTAGAGAAAAAAGTATATTGTCGCAATATTCATTGTTTTTTGTTTGTTTTCCATGCAAACAATTAAATAAGAAGAGAATAATTGAAAAATTCACTTTTTCGTTGAAAAGGATTTTTTTTCTCGAGATGGCTAATATTCCTCTTTTTTCTAAAAAAAATAGATGTTAATACTCCTAAAAAATGAATTGCAACAAAAAGTTAATATGCTTCTTGCTTTTTCCTTCATTTTCAATCAAAATATTAAAATCAATAGAAAATTATTGAAAAATCACTTTTGGAGTAAAATCATACATTTTTCTGAAGGAGAGCGTTTTCCTTGAAAAGTTGTAATCTCCAAAACACGTTGAAAAAAGGGTGATTTATGCAATTTTAGAGAAAAATAAAAGTATATTGTTGTAATATAAGGATGAAAACCTAAAAATCGGTAATTCGTGCAATTTCAGGGAAAAAAAAATATTGTCATAGAAAACAATGTATTTTTTGCCTTTCTTCCATCAACAAATGAAAATAATATAAAAACATTGAAAAAATTACTTTTTAGGCGGAATTTTTTTCTTTATTCAAATTGCCTATGTTATACTTGTAAAAGGGGGTTTTGTGTAAAATGCCGTTAATACTCTTAAAAATGTTGAAAAAAAACGTAATTTATGAAACTTGAGAGAAAAGAGTATTGCATGATAAAATCCTGGATGTCGATGCTATCCTGTCAAGGTTACAGACTGAGATATTCTCTATGGAGGGAGCAACTTGTGCTCAGTTTGCAGAAACACCATTCACTACCAGCACGATGACAATCAATCAGAAACAAGTAAATAAATATCAGTGTAAATTGTGTCAAGGCAATAACCACCTTTGGTATAAATGTAAAAAAATACCCACAAGGTGCGAGTAAAGTAAAAAGAGCTAAGCAACTCAACTTGTGTGTGGGTTGTCTAGATGCAAATCACGGAGTCAAAGGATGTTTAAACCCCAAAATAAATAATTGCCGTAATTGTGGCAACAAACATTACCATGCTTTGTGTACTGATCCCAAAAGGGTGATATAAAAAGACAAGGTGGATAACACTGAAGGAAGTCAAAGTTTCTCCATTGTCACCAATAAACACAAAGTAATACTTCCTACCCTACAGCTACCACTAAAGGATATGGAAGACAAAGTAATAAATGTTCGCACTCTACTTGACCAATGCTCACAAAGGACGTTTGTACTTCGGTCAGCTCTACCGTCGTTACAGTGTTCTAAAGTGGGACAAGAAACCTTACAATTAGAAGGATTCACCAAAGATAGTAAAACATATGAAGTTGTATCTTTGAGTTATATTAAAAAGGGTAGAGTAAAAAGGATGAATGCTGTGGTTATAGACAAGGTACCTGGACATATTGTTTCTAAGGGTTTGCAAAAAGAACTTGTAAAAATAAATATTAAGGGGTACAAGTCAGCAGATCCTAAGGTGACAACAACAAAGGAAATAGGCTTACTGATAGGAGCTGACTATTATTATGATATAGTACATCCTGGGTACAAAAAGGAAGGAGAGTTAATACTCATTCCAACTATCTGTGGGTTTGCTCTAAGTGGTAAATACCAGGATAGAAACAATGTTAAAACTCAGCTAGAAGTGGTTACTATTCTCAAGGTTACAGTCAGTCCTATAGATGAATATGTAAGCAATATAGATCACACACCATGTGTTGATGATCTAAATAAACTATGGGAACTAGATCATATAGGAATATTACCTAATGAAATATCTAAAGATGTTGCTGTGACAATGAAAAGATTTGAAGATTCAGTCTCATATGATACTGTACTTGGGCAGCATAAGGTCAGTCTGCCTTGGAAAGATAATAAGGAAGATTTACCTAGTAATTTTGGTTTGGCGTTGGGTAGACTGAGAGGATTACAAAGGTCATTCGAAAAAAAAATACTGTATTTTGTAGTCAATACACTCAAGTAATTCAAGAACAGGAGAAAAGAGGTTTTATTGAATTAGTACCGAAAGAAACAAACCATCAGGATATTCATTATCTCTCACATCATGGTGAGAAAAAGGAAAGTAATACAACACCGATTAGAGTAGTTTATGATTGTTCTGCTAAGATAAATTCAAAATCTCTCAGTTTAAATTAATGATTGTGTATATGCTGGTCCCAGCTTAGTACCCGATCTAGCGCAAGTGTTAATGAGATTCAGATGTCAAAAATATGCATTCATCTCAGACACAGAAAAAGCTTTCTTAATGGTGCAATTGCATGAGGATGATCGAGACTACAAGATTTTTATGGCCCAAAGATCCTTCAGATCCAGAATCAGACTTTCTGATTTACAGATTTAGAGTAGTTTTATTTGGAGCCACATGTTCTCAATTCCTTCTCAATGCAACCATAAGGCACCATTTAAATAATCTGGATGAAGCAAATGAGATGATAGATGATATAAAGCGGGGTTTATATATTGACAGCCTACAAGGAAGATTTACTAGCATATTATTGGCAAGTGCAAAAACTCTTCAAGAAAGCCAATCTGTACCTACGTGAATGGACCACTAACAGCCCTCAGCTAGAACAACAACTGCACTTGGACGGGGTTATAGCTGGAGAAAAGGGACCAGTCAAAATACTAGGATTGTATTGGGAACCTAAATCAGACTCCCTCTCATTTAATCTACGCACATAAATCCAAGGCAGGGTGACCAAACGCAAATGTCTGAGTATGGTATCACAGTTCTTCGACCCATTAGGTTTACTACTACCAGTCACCATCAAAGCACGTATCTTCCTACAAAACGTCTGGAAAGCAAAACTTGATTGGGATCAGCCCCTGCCAGAGGTAATGAATACAAAATGGGAAGGCCATACCGCCGAGCTCCACAAGGCGAGTAAAATAACAATCCCTCATGTGTTAACCCTAATACAGGAAGGAGACATGCATGTATTCGGAGATGCAAGTAATATGGCTTATGGTGCTTGTGTTTACATAGTAAATGGATCTAGTAATCTAATGATTGGCAAAGCTAAAGTAGCACCAATCAAACCAGTCACTATCCCAAAATTAAAATTAACAGCCGTTCTGTTGGCCACTAGGTTAAGTAAATTTGTTAAAGATGCCTATGACGGTGTTATACTCTTAAAAAATATCCATTTGTGGTGCGATAGCCAGGTGGCACTTCATTGGATCCAAAGTAAAAAAATATTACCTGCCTATGTAATAAATAGAGTAGAAGAAATTAAAACACTCATTCCAGTAAATCAAATAAGATGTGTGTCTACTAAGGATAATCCAGCAGATCAATTGACAAGAAAAAACCTCAAAGAATCCTCATTGTGGTGGCATGAACCTCAATGGTTACCTCATCGCGATAAGTGGCCAGAGGATATGAAATTCGGTAAAATTGACAACTGCCCGGAAAAGGCCACAATAATTACAATAAATCCACAGCCAATAAAATTAATGGAATGGGAAAGATTTGGTAGCTATGATAAAGGTATGCGAGTATTAGCATGGATACTTCGCTTTAAAAATAACTTGAGCGCGAAGATCTCGGGTTCGGCTGTCACCACCAACCCGAGGTTGAACGTGAAAGAACTAAGAGCAGCAGAACTTGAACTGTATAAATTGGTGCAAAAAGAATCCTATCCTCAAGAATATAAAGTACTAATGAAAAAAGATGATAAAAATTCCTATACAAATCTAATGTTGCAATTGGGACTGTACATGAAGCATGGTGTGATAAAATGTAGGGGAAGATTGCAATTGGCCACATTCCAAGATATGTTAAAATATCCTATCCTACTATCTGGAAAACATCATGTTACGCGACTCTTAATTCAAAGATGTCATGCGTTAAATCATCATTTTGGTACGAACCACACAGTCAGTTATATGCAACAGAAATGGTGGATCCCAAAAATGCCGCAAGTCGCTAAACAAGTATTGAGGGTATGTAAGATCTGTAAGAAACATCAAGGAAGCCATTACTCGTATTCTCCTGTAAATCCACCACCACTTCCTACATTTAGAATAACTCAGTCTGATCCTTTTCAAATAACAGGTGTAGATTACACAGGAGCTCTAAGGGTTAAAGACACAGCCAATGAAATAAAGAAAGCATACATAGTACTGTTTACCTGTGCTACCACTAAAGCTTTTCATCTGAAATAGTGGAGGATTTGACTGGACAAAGTTTCTTGTACGAGTATGCATTTAGGCGATTCGTGAGTAGGCAAGGTTTCTCTCAAACCATTCTCAGTGATAATGCTACCACATTCACTGTAACAGCTAAGTATCTGAACGACATTAAGAATGACCCAATGGTAACAGAACATATGAATATAAATCAGTGTGAATGGCAATTCATTCCAGCACGGGCACCATGGTTCGGCGCCATTTGGGAAAGATTGATTGGCACCGTGAAGGCCGGCCTGAGGAAAGTGTTAGGGAGAGCATTAGTCACTGTCGAAGAGTTACATACGATAGTAGTGGAGGTCGAGTCTTCCATTAACGATAGACCTTTGATGTATGTTGACGGTGACGTGAATGAGTTAAATGCTATCACACCATATCAATTAATAAGAGGTCGCCGGTTGAGAGCCTTTCACAACCCTTGTAATATAAATGAGTTGTCAGATCCCAGCTATTGTACCACAAAATCTCTTCAGGAGAGAGTTCAATATACTATGACTCTTTCTAAAAAAACTGTGGAAGAAAAGGGTGAGTAAGTACTTATTAGCGCTGAGGGAATCACACAAATGTTTAATTAAGGGTAATAATGATACTTGGCCAAGAGCCGGGGACATTGTCTTAATTCATGATGACGGACCACGATCGCAGTGGAAACAAGGTAAAATCACCGGCCTACATGCGGGGAGGGATGGGTTGATTAGAGTTAAAGACATCTCTAGGCATGACCACTCGTCCAGTTATCAAGCTCTATCCTCTGGAGCAAGATTTAGCGGAGCCTGTTCCTGATACCACCGATGTCGTACGACAAGGGACCGCCTGTCACCAGCGTCCCTCTCGTCGGGCGGCAACACACTCCGCAGATATTTGGAGAATGAAATTATCGCAGGGCTTGTTGTAATATTTGTATAAAATGTTTGTATATAATTGTGGTGGCGGAGTGTGTCGGGACTAAACTGATATTAATGATCCCGACAGATAAAGATGGGTTATGTTGATGTAAGGTCTGTGGACTTAATTCTACAGCTGTTAAATATCCTATTTTTTGTTTGCTTATATGGTTATTGATTAATTGTAAATAATTATTAATATAACGTAATTAATTAAAGTAAAAATATTAAATCCACATAATTTAAAATGAATTTAAATCAATCGTGTGGATCACTACCACACGTCATATGAGTCGTAGCGCGCATGCGTGAGATCACGCTGGAAAGAGTGAAGCGTGTGGAAAACATTAGAGAGACGTCCTTCATCGTGAAGAGAACACCTTCACTAGTCCATCAATTCAACAGCTACAATTTTAAGTGCCAGCACCTCCCAGACTACCTCAACAACGACAACATACACGCGAAGTCCCTATTATACTATATGAATTCAAATTAGATATTTTAGGGATTAGTTATAGCTGTGTATAAGGTAGCATTCAAACAACCGGGAAGCAGGCTGGCGAAATTCTATGGTGATTGTCGGAGGTTAGTCATCATAAATTATTAAAAAAATAACTTTTGGAGTAAAATCATATTTCATTTTTGTAAAAGAGAGGGTTTTCCTTGAAAAGTTGTAAATCTCTGAAACATTGAAAAAAGGGTCATTTATGCAGTTTTAGAGAAAAAAATATTGCCTTACAATAAGGATGAAAAAAAGGGGTAATATGTGCAATTTTAGAGAAAAAAAATATTGTCGTAAATAAGAATGTATTTTTTGTTTTTTTTTTTCCATCAACAAATGAAAATATGTTAATAACATTGAAAAGTCACTTTTTAGGCAGAATTTTTTTCTTTATTCAAGTTGCATATATTATACTTGTGAAAGGGGGATTTATGTAAAATGCCGTTAATACTACTAAAAACGTAGAAAAAAAGGTAATTTATGAAATTGTAGAGATAAAAGTATATTGTCGATATATTCATTGTTTTTTGTTTGTTTTCCATGCAAACAATGAGATAAAAAGAGAACCATTGAAAAATTAACTTTTTCATTGAAAAGGAACTTTTTTCGTGAAATGGCTTATATTTCTCTTTTTTTTATCTAAAAAAATATATGTTAGTACTCCTAAAAATTCTGAAAAGGGGGTAATTTATGCAATTTTGAGAGAAAAAAATGAATTGCAATAAAAAGTTAATATATTTCTTGCTTTTTCCGTCATTTTCAATCAAAACATTGAAATCAAAAGAAAAAGATTGAAAAATCACTTCTGGAGTAAAATCATACTTTTTTTTTTTCCCTGAAGGAGAGCGTTTTCCTTGAAAACTTGTAAATCTCCCCCCCCCCAAAAAAAAAAAAAAAAACGTTGAAAAAAGGGTGATTTATGCAATTTTAGAGACAAAAATAAAAGTGTATTGTTGTAATATAAGGATGAAAACCTAAAAATGGGTAATTTGTGCAATTTCAGAGAAAAAAAATATTGTTGTAGAAAACAATGTATTTTTTGCCTTTCTTCCATCAACAAATGTATATAATATAAAAACATTGAAAAAGTCACTTTTTAGGCAGAATTTTTTTTCTTTATTCAAATTGCCTATGTTATACATGTAAAAGGGGGTTTTGTGTTAAATGTCGTTAATACTCTTAAAAATGGTGAAAAAAACGTAATTTATGAAACTTTAGAGAAAAAGTATATTGTAACATGAAAATTTTTTTGGTACAAAATGTTTTTCGTCCAAAAAAGTTAAAGTTGGGTAGTTTATGTAGTTTCAGAGAAAGAAAATATATATGTATGTAGTATTTATTTTCTTGTTTTTAATAAAAACATTGAAATCAAGAGAAAACTATTAAAAAAATCACTTATGGAGTGAAATCATATTTTTTTTGTAAAAGAGGGGGTTTTCCTTGAAAAGTAGTAAAAAAACATTGGAAAAAGGATCATTTATGTAGTTTTAGAGAAAAAAATTGCCTTAAAATAAGGATGAAAACATAACATGGGTAATATGTGCAATTTTAGAGAAAAAAAATATTGTCGGAAAAAAGAATGTATTTTTTGCTTTTTTTCCATCAACAAATGAAAATAAGTTAAAAACATTGAAAAAGTCACTTTTTAGGCAGAATTTTTTTATCTTTATTCAAATTGCATATGTTATACTTGTAAAACGGGGTTCTGTGTAAAATGCAGTTTTTATTCCTAAAAACGTAGAAAAAAACGTAATTTATGAAATTTTAGAATAAAACGTATATTGTCGCAATATTTATTGTTTTTTTTTGTTTGTTTTCCATGCAAACAATGAAATAAGAAGAGAATCATTGAACAATTCACTTTTTCGGTGAAAAGGAACTTTTTCGTGAAATGGCTTATATTCCTCTTTTTTTTTTATCTAAAGAAATAAGTGTTAATACTCCTAAAATCTCTGAAAAGAGGGTAATTTATGCAATTTTTGAGATAAAAAAATTAATTTCAATAAAAGTTAATATATTTCTTGCTTTTTCCTTCAATTTGAATCAAAACAATCAATAGAATCAATCAATAGAAAATGATTGAGAAATCACTTTTGGAATAAAATCATGCTTTTTTTTTCTGAAGGAGAGCGTTTACCTTGAAAAGTTGTAAATCTCCAAAAAACGTTGAAAAAAGGGTGATTTATGCAATTTTAGAGAAAAATAAAAGTATATAGTTGTAATATAAGGATGAAACCCTAAAAACGGGTAATTTGTGCAATTTCAGAGAAAAAAAATATATTGTCATAGAAAACAAAGTATTTTTTTGCCTTTCTTCCATCAACAAATGAAAATAATATAAAAACATTAAAAAAGTAAATTTTTAGGCAGAATTTTTTTTTTATTGAAATTCCATGTAAAAGGGGTTTTGCGTAAAATGCCGTTAAAACTCCTAAAAAGTTGAAAAAAACGTAATTCATGAAATCTTAGAGAAAAAATATATTGTCACCACATTCATTGTTTTTTTTTGTTTGTTTTCATGAAAACAATGAAATAAGAAGAAAATAATTGAAAATTTCAATTTTTTGGTTAAAAGGAGCTTTATTCATGAAATGGTATATACCTATTCTTTTTTTTTACACCAAAATATGTTAATACTCCTAAAAATGTTGAAAAGGGAATAATTTATGCAATTTTGGTAGTTTATATACTTTTAGAGAAACAAAATGTATTAAGTGTTTTTTTCTTCTTTTTAATCAAAACATTGAAATGAATAGAAAATTATTGAAAAATCACTTTTGGAGTAAAATCATACTTTTTTTTTAAGGAGATCGTTTTTCATGAAAAGTTGTAAATCTCCAAAAAAAAGTTGAAAAAAATGTGATTTCTGCAATTTTAGAGAAAAATAAAAGTATATTGTTGTAATATAAGGATGAAAACCTGAAAATGGGTAGTTTGTGAAGTTTCAGAGAAAAAAAAAATATTGTCGTAGAAAACAATGTATTTTTTGCTTTTCTTCCATCAACAAATGAAAATAACAAAAACATTGAATAAAGTCACTTGTTAGGCAGAATGTTTTTCTTATTGAAATTGTATATGTTATACTTGTAAAAGAGGGTTTTCTCTAAAATGCCGATAATACTCCTAAAAACGTTGAAAAAAACGTAATTTATGAAATTTTAGAGAAAAATGTATATTGTCGCCATATCCATTGTTTTTGTTTGTTTTTCATGAAAACAATGAAATAAGAGGAGAATCATTGAAAATTTCATTTTTTTCGGTGAAAAGGAGCTTTTTCCGTGAAAAGGCATATATATTCTTTTTTTTTACCCAAAACCCAAAAAAGATGGCCTTTCTTAGATAGGAGGTTAAAACTCTTTAAAACGCTGAAAAGGGGATAATTTATGCAATTATGAGGGAAAAAATGAATTGCAATAAAAGGTTATATATTTTATGCTTTTTCCTTCATTTTCAATCAAAACATGGAAATGAAAAGAAAAACACTGAAAAATCCTTTTTCTATAAGAAATATTTTTTCCTTTAAATGGATTGTACTATTACATTTTATGTAATATGAAAAAGGGATTTTCTTCAAAATGTTGTTAAAACCAAAAAAAAAAAAAAAAAGGTTAAAATAGGGTAGTTTATGTAGCTGTAAAGAGAAAAATATAAATATAGTATTTTGTTCCGTTTTGTAATTAAAACAGGGAAATCAAAAGAAGATTACTGAAAACTCACTTCTGCAGGTAAAAACATACTTTTTTTTTCTAAAAGAAGAGGGATTTATATCTAAAATATTGTAAAATCCCCCAACACTTTGAAAAATTGATAATTTATTCACTCTTTTAGAAAATATTTATCGTGATAAAAGAAGGATTAAAAAATATAAAAAGCGTAATTTTATGCAATGTTAGAGAAAAATATATATATTGTCGTAAAAAAAATTTTGTGCTTTTTTTCCATCAAGAATAAAAGAAAGCTGAAAAACATTGAAAAAATAACTTTTTTGGCTGATATTTTTTCTTTTTTGAAAATGCATATATTATTCTTGAAAGAATGGTTTTGTCTAAAATGCTGTTAATACTCCTAAAAACATTGAAAAAAAGCGCACTTATGAAATTTTACAGAAAAAATTATGTTACCGTAACATTCATTGTTTTCCCTTTTCTACTTGTTTTCCATGAAAACATTGAAATAAGTAAAGAATTGTTGAAAAATTCATTTTTGGAGGGGAGTGAAGTTTTTTTTATTTTTTATAAAATGGTATATATATAACATTTTTTTTTAACTAAAAAGTGCGTTTTTCTTTGAAATGTTGTTTGTACTCTTAAAAACGATAAAAAAGAGGTAATTTATGCAATTTTGAGAAAAAATCTACTGCCATATAAATTAAATGTTTTTTTCCTACATTTACAGTCAAAACATGGATATAAAATGAGAAAAAAAATTTTCAATTTTTGACATAAATTAATTTTTTTTCTTTAAAATGGCATACTTGTTTTTACATGAAAAAGATTTCTCCTAAAAATATTGGTAAAACTCCTAAATCGGTTAAAATAGGGTAGAAAAAAAAACTTTTTTGGTTAAATTGCATATATTACACTTTTTTTTTTTTATATAAAAAAGAGGGTTTTCTTTGAAATGTTGTTAATACCTTTAAAAACGTTGAAAAAGGGTAATTTATTGAATTTTAAGGAAAGAAAATGTACTGCCATAAAAATTAAATGGATTTATTGGTCTTTCCTTCCTTTTCAATCAAAACATGGAAATTAAAATAAAAACATTTAAATAATCGTTTTTTTTTACACAAATATTTTTTATCCCTTGAAACGGTATATGTTACATTTTTTGTAAAATGAAAAACGTTTTTTTCTACAAAATGTTGTTAAAACGTCCAAAAATTTTAAAATTGCGTAGTTTATATACTTTCAGAAAAACAAAATGTATAAAGTGTTTTTTTTTCTTCTTTTTAATCAAAACATTCAAATCAATAGAAAATTATTGAAAAATAACTTTTGGAGTAATTACATACTTTTTTTTTCTAAAGGAGAGCATTTTTCCTGAAAAGGGTGATTTATGCAATTTTATAGAAAAATAAAAGTATATTGTTGTAATATAAGGATGAAAACATAAAAATAAGTAATGTGTGCAGTTTTAGAGAAATGAAATATTGTCGTAAAAATTAATTATTTTTCTGTTTTTCTTCCATCAACCAATGAAAATAACATGAAAAACATTGATCAAGTCACTTTTCAGGGAGAATATTTTTCTTTATTCAAATTTATTGTTATACTTGTAAAAGGGGGTTTTGTGTAAAATGCCGTTAATACTCTTAAAAACGTAGAAAAAGACGTAATTTATGAAATTTTAGAGAAAAAGGATATGGTAACATGAAATTTTTTTTTGGTACAAAATATTTTTAAACGTTCAAAAATGTTAAAATTGGGTAGTTTATGTAGTTTCAGAGAAAGAAAATGTATATAGTTTTTATTTTCTTGTTTTTAATCAAAACATTGAAATCAATAGATAATTATTAAAAAATCACTTTCGGAATAAAATCATATATTTTTTGTAAAAGACAGGGTTTTCCTTGAAAAGCTGTAAATCTCTGAAAAACATTGAAAAAAGCGTCATTTATGCAGTTTTAGAGAAAAAAAAAATTGCCTTAGAATAAAAATGAAAACATAAAAATGGGTAATATGTGCAATTTTAGAGAGAAAAAAATATTGTCGTAAAAAAAATGTATTTTTTTTTCCATGAACAAATGAAAATAAGTTAAAAACATTGAAAGAAAAGATAATTTATGAAATTTTAGAGATAAAAGTATATTTATATATATCATAATATCCATTGTTTTTTGTTTGTTTTCCATGAAAAACAATGAAATAAGAAGAGAATAATTGAAAAACTAACTTTTTCGGTGAAAAGGAACTTTTTTCATGAAATGGCTTATATTCCTCTTTTTTTTTATCTAGAAAAATACATGTTAATACTCCTAAAAACTCTGAAAAAGGGGTAATTTATGCAATTTTGAGAGAAAAAAATGAATTGCAATAAAATATTAATATATTTCTTGATTTTTCCTTAATTTTCAATCAAAACATTGAAATCAATAGAAAATTATTAAAAAATCAGCTTTGGATTAAAATCATACTTTTTTTTCTGAAGGAGAGCATTTTCCTTGAAAAGTTTTAAATCTCCAAAAAACGTTGAAAAAAAGAGTGATTTATGCAATTTTAGAGAAAAAAAAAGTGTATTGTTGTAATACAAAGATTAAAACCTAAAAATGGGCAATTTGTGCAATTTCCCTTTTTCTACTTGTTCTCCATGAAAACATAGAAATAAGTAAAGAATTGTTGAAAAATTAATTCCTGGAGGGGAGTGAAGTTTTTATAAAATGGTGTATATTACATTTTTTTTTTTTTTTAACTAAAAAGAACGTTTTTCTTTTAAATGTTGTTCATACTCTTAAAAAAATGTACTGTCATAAAAATTAAATGTTTTTTGCCTTCATTTTCAATTAAAGCATGGATATAAAAAGAAAAACAAAAAAATAATTCCATTTTTGACAATTCTTTTTCTTTGAAATGGCATATTTTTTTTTTACATGAAAAACATTTTTCCTCAAAATATTGTTAAAACTCCTAAATAGGTTAAAATAGGGTAGACATTTTTTTTTTGGTTAAATTGCATATATTACAAAATTTTTAATGTGAAAAACAGGGTTTTATTTGAAATGTTGTTAATACTCAAAAAACCTAGAAAAAGGGTAATTTATGGAATTTTAAGGAAAGAAAATGTACTGCCATACAAATTAAATAGATTTATTGATCTTTCCTTCCTTTTCAATCAAAACATGGAAATTAAATTAAAAACCTTTAATTAATCCTTTTTTGACACAAACATTTTCTTTCCTTGAAACGGTATATGTTACATTTTGTGTAAAATGAAAAAGGTTAAAACGTCCAAAAAGTATAAAATTGGGTAGTTTATATACTTTCAGAGAAATAGAATATATAAAGTGAGTTTTTTTCTTCTTTTTAATCAAAACATTGAAATCAATAGAAAATTATTGAAAAATAGATTTTGGAGTAAAATAATATTTTTTTTCTGTAGGAGAATGTTTTCCCTGAAAAGTTGTAAATCTTAAAAAAACGTTGAGAAAGGGTGATTTATGCAATTTTAGAGAAAATTAAAAGTTTTTTGTTTTAATAATATTAAAACAAAAAACCATCCTTATATTATAAGGATGAAAACAAAAATGAGTAATTTGTGCAATTTTAGAGAAAAAAATAAATTGCAAAAAACAATGAATTTTTTGCTTTTCTTCCATCAACCAATGAAAATAACATGAAAAGCATTGAAAGAGTCACTTTTAAGGCAGAATTTTTTTTCTTTATTTAAATTGCATGTTTTACTTGTAAGAGGGGGATTTATGTAAAATGCCGTATATACTCTAAAAAACGTTGAAAAAAAAAGTAATTTATGAAATTTTAGAGAAAAAAGTTTATTGTAACATAGAAAAGTTTTTTGTCTACAAAATGTTTTTAATCCTCCAAAAAGGTTAAAATTGGGTACTTTATATAGTTGCAGAGAAAGAAAATGTATATAGTGTTTATTTTCTTGTTTTATATCAAAACATTGAAATCAATAGAAAATTATTAAAAAATCACATTAGGTGTAAATCATATATTTTTTTTAAAGAGAGGGTTTTCCTTGAAAAGTTTTAAATCTCAGAAAAAAACAGAAAAAAAAGATATTGTCGTAAAATAAGGATGAAAATATAAAAATGGGTAATTTGTGCAATTTTAGAGAAAAAGAAATATTGTCGTAAGAATGTATTTTTTGCTTTTCTTCCACCAACAAATGAAAATAAGATAAAGACATTGGTTAATTTATATATGTTATACTTCTCAGACTCAGGTTTGGAAGGAAACTCAAATTATAAAAGTTAATATATTAGGGATGATATTTATAATGATTTCAAGACACACGGTTAGATCGTAATGTCACTGTCTTTCTCAGAGAAGTGTTTAGTCTGTCTCTTGGGAGACAACTTAGAAAACACTTCAGAGTCTCGAGAACACACTTTAGGGTACACAACGGTAGGGCACACACAGTTCGTTCCCTCAACCACCACACGAGCCGGCTGTCTTGCTTCTGCCCGCCGGCGCGCCCGCCGCATCCCACGCCTCGGAAAGTGCTGACATAGGGCGTGGGTCATGTGATCGGGTGCATGTGTGTGCCTGATGCCCTTAGTTCTTCAAACAACTTATTTTCTCCCTTACAACGATGTCTTATAAACTACATCCTACCAAGAGAGTTGATATTACCTTACTTTCACAATGAAACATCCTATGGCTACAATAATAATGGAAATGCCTAGAAATATATATCATCACCTGCAGCTCCTTGTAGAAGGAAAAGCAGAGTAAGTATTTCTGAAGTATTGCACCATCTTATGGGGATGTTGCATCAGATAATATCTACATAAATATATACAATGAATTCCTACCTATCTTGGCGCTACATCGCTCGGTCACCTACCCATCGCGTCCTCCCGATGTCCTAGAGACATGTACCCAACCATGTCAAACTGGTGTACTCTCTTCTGGCTGCCGCTGGAGCCGTGCTTTAAGTTCATTATACAATGACGTAGCTCTCTTAATACAAAAGTACAAGGACGCGAAAACAATACAAAAGATGAGAATAGGTAAAATCACAGTAGGAATTGGACATAGGGACTAAGGTACATAGGTAGACATTCATGTATAGCATCCTCAAAATCTGAGATGTTAGTAAAAGAAAACTCAGACAGAGTGTTAGTAACATATTTGATGCTAATATTTTTTAAAGTTTATATAATTGAGGGTATTCATAGGGAAAATATGAGAGCTTATGTTGGAAGTGAAACCCTCATGATATTTCTCAGGAAAAGTGTGAAAGTGGTCAGACCTTAAGGTACAAACTGTGAGCACAGCAAAATGACCTGAAACTTCCTTATATGAAGACCCACTTGGGCCTACTTCGCAAACTCCTTCACCACGAATAGGCATGAAAGCGAACAGAGATGCCGGGCAAAAATACAAATTTTGATACTCCGTACGACATCTGTCAAGTGTGGAGAGTGTGCTGGTTGCGTACACTGAAAAGTATTCTTTCACCAGTACTATGGAGCTTTCTGAATCTAGAATCATGATAGACTGATTTAGGGAATGGTTCCAATCTTTGCAGACTAAAAATATCCTGAGATTTGAAAGGTATATGGATGACAATTTCTTCTGTGGTTAGAACTGACTCAACTAATGGGTAGTAATGATGAATCATGTGACCCTCAAAGAAAGGAGTCAACTTATAAATCGTTCATCCAATTTCCAAGGCATGTCTAAAATCCTCTACCGGGAAAAGAGTAGTGGTAACCCTACCCAAGGCTGCATCCACGATATTTCTGATAATTCTTTGGTTATTGTGTAAAAGAGATATAACAACATTCTCTACAATAGGTAAGGTTTGACCTATTACACTAAACTCATAAAAAGCATTTAATTTCTCAAGCACCGTACTAATTGAAATATGCAGAAGATTAGTATAAGCGGCTAATTCGGCTACTTGTTTTTCCAATCTAGCGATATTTCTGCAGTTTAGGTTAATGGCTTTATTGTTAGCTTTAGCCACATTTACGAGTTGGTTGTATCTATCTCTCAGCTCTACAACATCCTCGTTCATAGCGGTTCCAAACAACATTTGAGAGAGTTTGCCTATCCCATCTATCAATCTCCTTTTCGTGCGGTTAGTAACGGTTAAACCTTTATAGTTTTCCAAGGCTGAAGTTATTGTGTCGTTCACATATTGTATTCGTACATGCAAAAGAGACAGCATTACTTCCGATTGGAAGGAATCATCCGGAAACTCTTTCTTCAACCGCCATAGTGTCGAGTTCAGATTCCTCGCGACATCTCGAAGCCGTCCTGGTATTTCCATCAGGGACACATGGGGATAGGTAACCCACAAGGCGTCCTCAACGAGGTACACTCTTCCCAGATCACGGGTTAGAGCTCCTGGCTTGAGATGAGCAGGCCTTAACGCGACACTGGCATGCAGAACGAGGACTAAGACAAGGGCAAACATCTCTGGAATAAATTAAAGATCTTTACTTACAAGAACGAAGATTATAACCATGTGTGGAAACTCTTTGATCATTTCCAAGCTGAGTAGCTCTACTTAAATATGCCGTATCAACCAAATCTAAGTTAGGCCTAACTGCTGTTTGTTTAAGGTGATCACAGTGCAGCACCTCCAATGTATTCAAGAGTGGACCTAGTACCTGAAATTTATGTCCATGAAGCTTGTTTACAACCAGCCGCGGTCCCACAAATTTAGGTGCTAACTTTGCATTCCTCTCTGGGACTCTAACCATTACGGAATCTCCAACCTTGATGTTAACAGGTGAAGCCCGTCTGTGTTGTTGCGAAATCATGGCGGTCTTCGAGGCTTTTAACCTGTCAATGACAATTTTGTAGGTGTCTGAGAACACCTTGAGTTGACATTTGGCATAATCGTCAACGTTATTGACAGGGTTTTGAGGACTACTCAGTAAGTCATATGGAGGCCTTTTCTCTACTCCATAGACAATGAAGTAAGGACTTTGTCCCGTAGACTCACAAATGTTACTGTTTATGCTGGCAGCAACATGTGGTAGCCAATCCTCCCAGTTTTCCAAAAACCCATTTACGACTGGACGCAATACTTCAAGAACTTTTCTGTTCGTGCGCTCCACCAGCCCATTGCTAGCTGGATGGTAGGCTACTGTAAAAGTTTGTTTGATGTTAAATTGTTTTCATATCTCCTCTAGAACACTGTTACGGAATTCAGCTCCATTATCACTCAATAAGACTCTGGGAGTCGAGTAAGGACAGATTAAATGTGTCACTAAGGCGTGAGCTACAGCCTTTGCAGACCTGTCCTGAATTGGAGCTAGAACGACATATCTGCTAAAGTGATCCACCATCACCAACACAAATTTAGAGCCTTGATGACTCTGAACTGAAAGTTGGAGCAGATCTATAGAGACTACATCCCAAGGTCGTTCAGGAGGAGGATATTCTAGGATTTGTGCAGGTATACACTCCCCTTATGTTGGGCGCACTGCACACATCGGTTGATATACTCATCTATGTCTACACGCATTTTGGGCCAATAATAGCTCACTCGTGCAGTTGACAGAGTACGTTCCTTCCCTTTGTGTCCACCTATTGCAGTGTCATGAAGTAAAGACAGTACCACGGGTACACATGATTCTGGTATCACTAGTTGGGTTACAGGTTTTCCGTCACGACAAGTCCAGTATCTACAAAGTATCTAGTATCTACAAAGTATCTAGTGACAAAAAGAACTGTGTGAAAGGGACAGGTAGTTTTGGAAGGGTAGACTCATCCACAGATTCCAGAGCATAAATAACCTTGCTCCAAACGTCATGTTGACGCTGAGCGTTAGCCAGCTCATGCATGGAAAAATTCTGTGTTGTAGGGGGTCTTTCCAACACAGCTCCAACAGGCACGTTTCGAGACAAAGCGTCAGCCACCACATTGGCTCGGCCTGCAACATGCTTAAAAGTTGGATTGAAATACATTCTTATTTACGACAATATTTTTATTTTCTCTAAAATTGCACATATTACCCATTTTTATGTTTTCATACTTATTTTAAGGCAAATTTTTTTCTCTAAAACTGCATAAAGGACCCTTTTTTTTAATGTTTTTCAGAGATTTACAACTTTTCAAGAAAAACCCTCTCTTTTGCAAAAAAAAAAAAAAAAAAAAAAAAAAATTTTACTCCAAAAGTGATTTTTTGATAATTTTCTACTGATTTCAATGTTTTGATAAGAAACAAGAAAATAAATACAATTTATATTTTCTTTCTTTGGAACTACATAAACTACCCAATTTTAACTTTTTTGGACGTTTAAAAACATTTTGTACCATAAAAAAAAATTCATGTTACAATATACTTTTTTCTCTAAAGTTTCATAAATTATGTTTTTTCAACGTAAAATGCCGTATTAACGACATTTTACACAAAACCCCCTTTTACAAGTATAATATATGCAATTTGAATAAAGAAAAAAATTCTGCCTAAAAAGTGACTTTTTCAATGTTTTTATATTATTTTCATTTGTTGATGGAAGAAAGGCAAAAAATACATTTTTTTCTACGACAATAATTTATTTCTCTGAAATTGCACAAAATACCCATTTTTAGGTTTCCATCCATATATTAAAACGATATACGTTTATTTTTCTCTAAAATTCCATAAATCACCCTATTTTCAACGTTTTTTGATATTTACAACCTTTCAAGGAAAATACTCTCCTTAGGAAAACAAGTATGATCCTACTCCAAAAGTGATTTTTCAATAGTTTTTTTAATTCATTTCAATGTTTTGAATGGAAATTAAGGAAAAAACAAGAAATATATCAACTTTTTATTGCAATTCATTTTTTCTCTTAAAATTGCATAAATTACCCTCTTTTAAGGGTTTTTAGGAGTAATAACATCTATTTTTTTATATAAAAAAGAGGAACATAAGCCATTTCACGACAAAGTTCCTTTTGATTTTTTTTTTATTTTTTTTATGAAAACAATGAAATAAGCAGAAAATCATCGGTAATTTAACTTTTTCGGTGAAAAGAAACTTTTTCCGTGAAATAACATATATTTCTTTTTACTTAACTAAAAAAATATGTTCTTTCTTAGATAAGATGTTAATTATCCTAAAAACACTAAAAAGGGGATAATTTATGCAATTTTGAGAGAAAAAAATTAATTGCAACAAAAAGTAAATATATTTCTTTCTATTTTCTTTATTTTCAATCAAAACATGGAAATGAAAAGAAAAAAACACTGAAGAATCTTTCTTCTAAAAGAGATATATATTTTTTCCTTGAAATGGCTTCTATTACATTTTATGTAACATGAAAAAGGGATTTTCTTAAAAATATTGTTAAAACCAATAAAAAGGTTTAAATAGGGTAGTTTATTTAACTTTGAAGAGAAAAAAATATTAAGCGTATTGTTCATATTTTTAATTAAGTCATGGAAATTAAAAGAAAATTAGTTAAAAACTCACTTTTGGAGGTAAAAACATACTTTTTTTCTAAGGGAAGATGGATTTGTCATAGAAATATTGTAAAACCCTTAAAACGTTGAAAAATGGATAAATCAAATCACATATGTTATGCTTGTAAAAGGGGGTTTTTGCCGTTAATACTCTTAAAAACTTTGAAAAAACCATGATTTATAAGATTTCAGAAAAAAAAAAGTATATTGTAACATGATACTTGTTTTCTACAAAATGTTTTTAAACGTCCAAAAGGATAAAAATGGGTACTTTGTACAGTTTCAGAGAAAGAAAATGTATAGTGTTTATTTTCTTGTTTTTTCAACAGAACATTGAAATCAATAGAAAATTATTAAAAACTGACTTTTGGTGTAAAATCATATTTTTTTTCGTAAAAGAGATGGTTTTCCTTGAAAAGTTGTAAATCTCCGAAAAAACATTAAAAAAGGGGTCATTTATGCAGTTTTTAGAGAAAAAAAAAATATAATATCGTAAAATAAGGATAAAAGCATAAAAATAGGTAATTTGTGCAATTTCAGAGAAAAAAAATATTGTCGAGAGAAAGGATGTATTTTTTTGCTTTTCTTCCACCAACAAATGAAAATAAGAAAAAAACATTGAAAAAGTCACTTTTTAGGGACATTTTTTTCTTTATTCAAATTGCATATATTAGACTTGTAAAAGGGGGTTTTGTTTAAAATGCCGATAATACTCCTAAAAACGTTGAAAAACACGTCATTTATGATTTTAAAAAATATATATATTGTCGCAATATTCAGTGGGTTTTTTTTTAATTTTTTTATGAAAACAATGAAATAAGCAGAAAATCATCGAAAAATTCACTTTTTCGGTGAAAACGTACTTTTTTCGTGAAATGGCATATATTCCTTTTTTCTGAACTAAAAAAAAGATGATCTTTCTTAGATAAGATGTTAATTCTCCTAAAAACGATGGAAAGGGGATAATTTATGCAATTTTGAGAGAAAAATATGAATTGTAATATAAAGTTAATATATTTCTTGCTTTTTCCTTCATTTTCATTAAAGACATGGAAATGAAAAGAAAAAAACACTAAAAAATCCCTTTTCTAAAAGAATTATATAATTTTTCCTTGAAATGGCTTGTATTACATTTTACGTAACATAAAAAAAGGGATTTTCTTCAAAATGTTGTTGAAACCAATAAAAAGGTTTAAATAGGGCAGTTTATGTAACTTTAAAAAGAAAAAACAATACACTATAGCGCATTGTTCATTTTTTTAATTAAAACATGGAAATTAAAAAAAAATTACTGAAAAACTCACTTTTGGAGGTTAAAACATACTTTTTTTTTCTAAGGGAAGATGGATTTCTCATAAAAATATTGTAAAACTCTTAATTAAAAACGTTGAAAAATGGATAAATCAAATCGCATATATTATACTTGTAAAAGGGGGTTTTGTGTAAAATGCCTTTAATACAGTACACTTAAAAACTTTAAAAAACGTAATTTATGAAATTTTATATGAAAAAAATATATATTGTAACATGAAGAAGTTGTTTTCCATAAAATGTTTATAAACGTCCAAAAAGGTTAAAAATGGGTACTTTGTACAGTTTCAGATAAAGAAAATGTATATAGTGTTTATTTTCTTGTTTTTAATCAAAACATTAAAATTAATAGAAAATGATTAAAAAATGACTTTTGGTGTAAAATCATATTTTTTTCGTAAAAGAGACGGTTTTTCTTGAAAAGTTGTAAATCTCCGAAAACAAACATTAAAAAAAGAGTCATTTATGCAGTTTTTAGAGAAAAAAAAATTATCGTAAAATAAGGATAAAGGAATAAAAATTGGTCATTTGTGCAATTTTAGAGAAAAAAAATGTTGTCCTGAAAAATGATGTATTTTTTTGGTTTTCTTCCACCAACAAATGAAAATCAGAAAAAAAACATTGAAAAAGTCACTTTTTAGGCAGAATTTTCTTCTTTATTCAAATTGCATATATTAGACTTGTAAAAGGGGGTTTTGTTTAAAATGCCGTTAATACTCCAAAAAACATATGTTATACTTGTATAAGGAGGTTTTGTGTAAAATGCCTTTAATACTTTTAAAAACTGAGAAAAACGTAATTTATGAAATTTTAGATAGAAAAAGTATATTGTAACATGAAAAGTTGTTTTCTAAAAAGGTTTTTAAACGTATAAATAGGTTAAAAATGGGTACTTTGGAAAGTTTCAGAGAAACTTTGTACTTGTACTTTCTACAGTTTCAGATAAAGAAAATGTATATAGTGTTTATTTTCTTGTTTTTAATCAAAACACTAAAATCAATAGAAAATTATTAAAAAATTACTTCTGGTGTAAAATCATATATTTTCTTCGTAAAAAGATGGTTTTCCTTGAAAATATTTAAATATCAGAAAAACAATGAAAAGATCTTTATTAGATAAGATGTAAATTCTCCTAAAAACGATGGAAAGGGGATAATTTATCCAATTTTGAGAGACAAAAATGAATTGCAATAAAAAGTTAATATATTTCTTGCTTTTTCATTCACTTTCAATCAAAACATGGAAATGAAAAGTAAAAAACACTAAAATCCTTTTTCTAAAAGAAATATATAATAATATAATATAGTAATATTCAGTGTTTTTTGTTTATTTTTTGATGAAAACAATGAAATAAGCAGAAAATAATCGAAAAATTCACTTTTCCGGTGAAAATGAACTTTTTTCATGAATTGGCATATATTCCTTTTTTCTGAACTAAAAAAAAAAGATGGTCTTTCTAAGATAAGATGTTAATTCTCTGGAAAACGCTGTATAGGGGATAATTTATGCACTTTTGAGAGAAAAAAAAGGAATTGCAATAAAAAATTAATATATTTCTTCCTTTTTCTTTCATTTTCAATCAAAACATGGAAATGAAAAAAAACATTGAAAAATAATTTTTCTAAAAGAAATATATATATTTTTTCCTTGAAATAGCTTGTATTACATTTTATGTAACATGAAAAAGGGATTTTCTTCAAAATGTTGTTAAAACCAATAAAAATGTTTAAATAGGGTAGTTTATGTAACTTTAAAGAGAAAAACAATACCCTATAGCGTATTATTCATGTTTTTAATTAAAACATGGAAATTTAAAGAAAATTACTGAAAAACTCACTTTTGGAGGTAAGAACATATATATTTTTTTTCTTAGGGAAGATGGATTTGTCATGAAAATATTGTAAAAACCCTAAAAACGTTCAAAAATGGATAATTCAAATCGCATATGTTATACTTGTAAAAGGGGGTTTTATGTAAAAAGCCGTTAATACTTTTAAAAACTGAAAAAAATGTAATTTATGAAATTTTATATAGAAAAAGTATATTGTAACATGAAAAAGTTGTTTTCTACAAAATGTGTTTAAACGTCCAAAAAGGTTAAAAATGGGCACTTTGTACAGTTTCAGAGAAATAAAATGTATATAGTGTTTATTTTTTTGTTTTTAATCAAAACTTTGGAATCAATAGAAAATTATTAAGAAGTGACTATTGGAGTAAAATCATATATTTTTTTTATAAAAGAGATGGCTTTCTTTTAAAAGTTGTAAAACTCCGAAAAATATTGAAAAAAGGGTTATTTATGCAGTTTTAGAGAAAAAAAATATATTATCGTAAAATAAGGATAAAAGCATAAAAACAGGTAATTTTTGGAATTTTAGAGAAAAAAGCGTGTCGAGAAAAAGGATGTATTTTTTTTGGTTTTCTTCCACCAACTAATAAAAATAAGAAAAAAACATTGAAAAAGTCACTTTTTAGGCAGAATTTTCTTCTTTATTCAAATTGCATAAATTATTCTTGTAAAAGAGGGTTTTGTTTAAAATGCCGTATATACTCCCGAAAACGTTGAAAAACACGTTATTTATGATTTTTTTCAGAAAAAAGTATAATGTCGCAATATTCAGTGTTTTTTGTTTATTTTTTCATGAAAACAATGAAATAAGCAGAAAATCATCGAAAAATTAATTTTTTCAGTGAATTGGAACTTTTTTCGTGAATTGGCATATATTCCTTTTTTCTGAAATAAAAAAAAAGGTCTTTCTAAGATAAGATGTTAATTTTCTAAAAACGCTGGAAAGGGGATAATTTATGCAATTCTGAGGGGAAAAAAAATTGCAATAAAAAGTTAATATATTTCTTGCTTTTTCCTTCATTTTCAATCAAAGCATGGAAATGAAAATAAAAAACACTGAAAAATCCTTTTTCTAAAAGAAATATTTTTTTTTTCTTGAAATGGCTTTTATTACATTTTATGTAACTTGGAAAAGGGATTTTCTTCAAAATGTTCTTAAAACCAATAAAAAGGTTTAAATACGGTAGTTTATGTAACTTTAAAGAGAAAAAACAATATGCTGTAGCGTATTGTTCATGTTTTTAATTAAAACATGGAAATTCAAAGAAAAATACTGAAAAACTCACTTTTGGAGGTAAAAACATACTTTTTTTTCTAAGGGAAGATGAGTTTGTGATTAAACTATTGTAAAACCCTTAAAAACATTAAAAAATGGATAATTCAAATCGCATATGTTATACTTTTGAAAGGGGGTTTTATGTAAAAATACCGTTAATACTCTTAAAAACTTTAAAAAAACGTAATTTATAAATTTTTAGATAGAAAAATGTTAATGCAACATGAAAAAGTTGTTTTCTACAAAATATGGTTAAACGTCCAAAAAGGTTAAAAATTGGGCACTTTGTACAGTTTCAGAGAAAGAAAATGTATATAGTGTTTATTTTCTTGTTTTTATTCAACACATTGATATCAATAGAAAATAATTAATAAGTGACTTTTGGTGTAAAATTTTTTTTAGTGTGTGAAATAGATGGTTTTCCTTTAAAAGTTGTAAATCTCCGAAAAACATTAAAAGAAGGGTCATTTATGCAGTTTTAGAGAAAAAAAAATATTATCGTAAAATAAGGATAAAAGGTTAAAAATAGGTAATTTGTGTAATTTTAGAGAAAAAATGTCGTCGAGAAAAAGAATGTATTTTTTTTTTTTCCTCCATCTACAAATGAAAATAAGAAATAACATTGAAAAAGTAACTTTTTAGGCAGAATTTTCTACTTTTTTCAAATTGCATATAATATACTTGTAAAAGAAAGTTTTGTTTAAGATGACGTTAATACTCCTAAAAACGTTGAAAAATATGTCATTTATGAATTTTTTCAGAAAAAAAGGATAATGTCTTAACATTCAGTGTTTTTTTTTTTTTTTTAAATAAGCAATGTAATAAGCTGTTAATCATCGAAAAATTCACTTTTTCGGTAAAAAGAATTTTTTTTTCTGAACTAAAAAAAAGATGGTCTTCACAAGATAAGATGTTAATTCTTCTAAAAACGCTGTAAAGGGGATAATTAATGCAATTTTGAGAGAAAAAAATGAATTGTATTAAAAAGTTAATATATTTCTGGCTTTTTCTTTCATTTTCAATCAAAACATGGAAATGAAAAGAAAAAAAACCACAGAAAAATCCTTTTACTAAAAGAAATGTAATTTTTTTCCTTGAAATGGCTTGTATTACGTTTTATGTAACATGAAAAAGGGATTTTCTTCAAAATTTTGTTAAAACCAATAAAAAGGTTTAAATAGGGTAGTTTATGTAATTTTAAAGAGAAAAACAATACGCTATAGCGTATTGTTCATGTTTTTTTTTATTTAAACATGGATATTCAAAGAAAATTACTGAAAAATCAATTTTGGAGGTAGAAACATACCTTTTTTTTCTAAGAGAAGATGGATTTGTCATTAAAATATTGTAAGACCCTTAAAAACGTTGAAAAAGGGATAATTCAAATCGCATAATGTTATACTTGTAAAAGGGGTTTTTATGTAAAATGCTGTTAATACTCTTAAAAACTTAAAAAAACGTAATTTATGAAATTTTAGATAGAAAAAGTATAATGTAACATGAAAAAGTTGTTTCTACAAAATGTGTTTAAACGTCCAAAAAGGTAAAAAATTTGTTGTTTAAAATTTGTATTGTAAAAAGGTTTTAAATGGATAATTCAAATCGCATATGTTATTCTTATAAAAGGGGCTTTAATGTAAATGCCGTTGATACTCTTGAAAAATGAAAAAAAAGTAATTTATGAAATTTTAGATAGAAAAAGTATATTGTAACATGAAAAAGTTGTTTTCTACAAAATGTGTTTGAACGTCCAAAAAGGTTAAAAATGGGTATTTTGTACATTTTCAGAGAAAGAAAATATATATAATGTTTTTTATCTTGTTTTTAATCAAAACAATGAAATCAATAGAAAATTATTAAAAAGTTACTTTTGGTGTAAAATAATTTCTTTTTTTTGTAAAAGAGATGGTTTTCTTTTAAAAGTTGTAAATCTCCGAAAAACTTTGAAAAAGGGGTCATTTATGCAGTTTTAGAGAAAAAAAAAATATTATCGTAAAAAAAGGATAAAAGGTTAAAAATAGGTAATTTGTGCAATTTTAGGGAAAAAAATATCATCGAGAAAAATAATGTATTTTTTTGGTTTTCTACCACCAACAAATGAAAATAAGAAAAAAAACATTGAAAAAGTCACTTTTTAGGCAGAATTTTCTTTTTTTATTGAAATTGCATATATTATACTTATAAAAGAAGGTTTTGTTTAAAATGTCGTTAATACTCCTAAAAACGTTGAAAAACACATCATTTATTAATGTTTTTAGAAAAAAGTACATTGACGCAATATTCAATGCTTTTTTGTTTATTTTTGATGAAAACAATGAAATCATCGAAATCAAATAAAATCATCGAAAAATTCACTTTTCCGGTGAAAAGGAACTTTTTTCGTGAAATGGCATATATTCCTTTTTTTCTGAACTAAAAAAAAGATGATCTTCCTAAAATAAGATGTCAATTCTCCTTAAAACGCTGTAAACAGGATAATTTATGGAATTTTGGAAGAAAAATATTAATTGCAATAAAAAGTTAATATATTTCTTGCTTTTTCCTTCATTTTCAATCAAAACATGGAAATGAAAAGAAATAACGTTGAAAAATCCTTTTCTAAAAGAAATATATATATTTTTCCCTTTAAATGGCTTGTATTACATTTTATGTAACATGAAAAAGGGATTGTCTTCAAAATGTTGTTAAAATAGGGTAATTTATGTAACTTTAAAGAGAAAAATAATACGCTGTAGCGTATTGTTCCTGTTTTTAATTAAAACATGGAAATTCAAAGAAAATTACAGAAAAACTTACTTTTGGAGGTAAAAAAATACTTTTTTTTTCTAAGGGAAGATGGATTTGTCATGAAAATATTGTAAAACCTTAAAAACGTTGATAAATGGGTAATTCAAATCGCATATATTATACATGTGAAAGGGGGTTTTATGTAAAATGCCGTTAATACTCTTAAAAACGGAAAAACACGTTATTTATGAAATTCTAGATAATAAAAGTATTTTGTAACATGCAAAAGTTGTTTTCTACAAAATGTGTTTAAACGTCGAAAAATGTTAAAAATGGGCACTTTGTACAGTTTCAGAGAAAGAAAATGTATTTAGTGTTCATTTTCTTGTTTTTATTCAAAACATTGAAATCAATAGAAAATAATTAAAAAGTGACTGTTGGTGTAAAATCATATATTTTTTTTGTAAAAGAGATGGTTTTCCTTTAAAAGTTGTAAATCTCTGAAAAACATTGAAAAAAGGGTCATTGATGATATTTTACAGAAAAAAAAATATTATCGTAAAATAAGGATAAAAGCATAAAAATAGGTAATTTGTGTAATTCTGGAGAAAAAAATATATTGTCGAGAAAAGGAATGTGTTCTTTTTTTTTTTTCCACAAACAAATGAAAATAAAAAAAAAACATTGAAATAGTCACTTTTTAGGCAGAATTTTCTTCTTTATTCGTATTGCATATATTTTATGTGTTAAAGGGTTTTGTTTAAAATTCCGTTAATACTCCTTAAAACGTTAAAAAATATGTCATTTATGATTTTTTTTCAGAAAAAAAGGATAATGTCGCAATGTTCAGTTTTTTGTTTTGTTTATTATTTGATGAAAACAATGAAATAAGCAGAAAATCATCGAAAAATTTACTTTTTCTGTGAAAAGGAACTTTTTTCGTGAAATGGCATATATTCCTTTTTTCTGAAAAAAAGATGGTCTTTACAAGATAAGATGTTAATTCTCCAAAAAACGCTAGAAAGAGGATAGTTTATGCAATTTTGAGAGAAAAAATGAATTGCAATAAAAAGTTAATATATTTCTTGCTTTTTCCTTCATTTTCAATCAAAACTTGGAAATGAAAAGAAAAACACTGAAAAATCCTTTTTCTAAAAGAAATATATATTTTCTTTCCTTGAAATAGCTTGTATTTAATTTTATGTAACATGAAAAAGGGATTTTCTTCAAAATTTTGTAAGTGTCTTGACACCCCCCTCACATTTTCCTCCATCAACTTTTGCAACATTCGCGGTCTTCGATCTAATTTTCAATCTGTAGAACACCACCTCTCCTCCACTAAACCTCATCTTCTTTTCCTCACTGAAACACAGGTGTCTGAGGCAACTGACAGTAAACCCTTTTCTGTTCCCTCCTACTTTCTCTATTCTCATTTTCGTTCCAAAGCTGGATGTTGCGTCTATGTCCGCAACGACATAACTTGCTCTCGTGCCCACGCTCTTGAATCTTCTGAGTTTTCTAACATCTGGCTTCGACTTCAGAGTCACTCTCTAACTAAATTTTTCTGTGCTGTATATCTCTCACCTAACTCCTCTGACTACAGAAAATTCTTTGACTACCTAACTTCCAAAGTGGAGCACATTCTGACTCTCTTTCCTTTTGCGGAGATCTCCATTCTCGGAGACTTCAATGTTCACCACCAGCTTTGGCTTTCCTCTCCTTTCACTGACCATCCTGGTGAACTTGCCTATAACTTTGCTATCCTACATGACCTAGAGCAACTGGTGCAACACCCTACTCGTATTCCTGATCGTCTTGGAGATACGTCCAACATTCTTGACCTTTTCCTAACCTCTAATCCTTCTGCTTATGCTGTCACACTTTCTTCTCCGTTGGGTTCCTCCGATCACAATCTCATATCTGTATCTTGTCCTATCTCTCCAATTCCTCCTCAGGATCCTCCAAAGCGGAGGTGCCTTTGGCATTTTGCCTCTGCTAGTTGGGGAGACCTGAGGAGGTATTATGCTGATTTTCCTTGGAATGATTACTGCTTCCGTGACAGAGACCCGTCTCTGTGTGCTGAGCGCATAACAGAGGTGATAGTGTCTGGCATGGAGGCGTACATTCCTCATTCTTTTTCTCGACCTAAACCTTCCAAACCCTGGTTTAACACAGCTTGCTCTCGTGCTATCCATGATAGAGAGGTGGCCCACAAAAGGTACTTGAGCCTTCCATCATCTGAGTCTCACGCGCTTTATATTTCTGCCCGAAATCATGCCAAGTCTGTTCTTCAACTTGCCAAAAACTCCTTCATTCACAGAAAGTGTCAAAATCTTTCCAGATATAACTCACCTCGAGACTTCTGGCATCTAGCCAAAAACATCTCTAACAACTTTACTTCTTCATCTTTCCCTCCTTTAGTTCAACCGGATGGCACCAATGCCATCTCATCTATCTCTAAAGCTGAACTCTTCGCTCAAACCTTTGCTAATAACTCTACCTTGGACGATTCCGGGCTTGTTTGCTCCTTCTCCTCCCCCTCTTCATGCTACCTATTAAAATCCTTCGTAATGATGTTTTCCATGCCCTTGCTGGCCTAAACCCTCGGAAGGCTTATGGCCCTGATGGGGTCCCTCCTATTGTTCTCCGAAACTGTGCCTCCGTGCTTGCACCTTGCCTAGTCAAACTCTTTCAACTCGGTCTATCTACATCTACCTTTCCTTCTTGCTGGAAGTTTGCCTACATTCAGCCTGTTCCTAAAAAGGGTGACCGTTCTAATCCTTCAAACTACCGCCCTATTGCTTTAATCTCCTGCTTATCTAAAGTTTTTGAATCTATTCTCAACAAGAAGATTCTTAAACACCTATCACTTCACAATCTTCTATCTGACCGCCAGTATGGCTTCCGCCAAGGCCGCTCTACTGGTGATCTTCTGGCTTTCCTTACTGAGTCTTGGTCATCCTCTTTTAGAGATTTTGGTGAAACTTTTGCTGTAGCCCTAGACATATCAAAAGCTTTTGATAGAGTCTGGCACAAAGCTTTAATTTCCAAACTACCCTCCTTTGGCTTCTATCCTTCTCTCTGCAACTTCATCTCAAGTTTCCTTTCTGATCGTTCTATTGCTGCTGTGGTAGACGGTCACTGTTCTTCCCCTAAATCTATCAACAGTGGTGTTCCTCAAGGATCTGTCCTATCACCCACTCTCTTCCTATTATTCATCAATGATCTTCTAAACCAAACTTCTTGCCCTATCCACTCCTATGCTGATGATACCACCTTGCACTTTTCCACGTCTTTCCATAGACGTCCAACCCTTCAGGAAGTACACAGCTCACGCAGGGAAGCCTCAGAACGCCTAACTTCTGATCTTTCTAAAATTTCTGATTGGGGCAAAGCCAACCATGTGTTGTTCAATGCCTCAAAAACTCAATTCCTCCACCTATCAACTCGACACAACCTTCCAAATAACTATCCCCTCTTCTTCAATGACACTCAACTGTCCCCTTCTCCTACACTAAACATTCTTGGTCTATCCTTTACTAGTAATCTAAACTGGAAACTTCACATCTCCTCTCTAGCTAAAACAGCTTCTATGAAGTTAGGTGTTCTGAGCCGTCTCCGCCAGTTTTACTCACCTCCCCAACTGCTGACTCTATACAGGGGACTCATCCGCCCATGTATGGAGTATGCTTCACATGTTTGGGGAGGCTCCACTCATACAGCTCTTTTGAACAAGGTGGAATCAAAAGCTTTTCGTCTTATCAACTCCTCTCCTCTGACTGACTGTCTTCAGCCTCTTTCTCATCGCCGCAATGTTGCCTCTCTTGCTCTCTTTTACCGCTATTTTCATGCTAACTGCTCTTCAGATCTCGCTAACTGCGTGCCTCCCCTGCTCCCGCGGCCTCGCTGCACAAGACTTGCTTCTTCCTCTCACCCCTATTCTGTCCACCTCTCTAATGCAAGAGTTAACCAGTATTCTCAGTCTTTCATCCCTTTCTCTGGTAAACTCTGGAACTCTCTCCTGCCTCTGTATTTCCACCTGCCTATGACTTGAACTGTTTCAAGAGAGAGGTATCAAGACACTTATCCCATTCTTCTTTTGGCTACTGATTATGGACTTTCCAGGGACCGGCACTAGAGTGGGCTATTTTGTCTTATTTTTGTTGCCCTTGGCCGCCTCCCTTCTACATAAGAAAAAAAAGAAAAAAAAAAAAAAACAATAAAAAGTTTATATAGGGTAGTTTATGTAACTTTAAAGAGATAAACAATAAGCTCTAGCGTATTGTTCATGTTATTAATTAAAACATGGAAATTAAACGAAAATTACTGATAAACTCACTTTTAGAGGTAAAAACATACTTTTTTTTTCTACGGGAAGATGGATTTGTCATGAAAATAATGTAAAACCCTTAAAAACATTGAAAAATGGAGAATTCAAATCGCATATGTTATACTTGTGAATGGGGATTTTATGTAAAATGCCGTTAATACTCTTAAAAACTGATAAAAACGTAATTTATGAAATTTTAGATAGAAAAAGAATATTGTAACAAGAAAAAGTTGTTTTCTACAAAATCTGTTTAAACGTCCAAAAAGGTTAAAAATGGGCACTTTGTACAGTTTCAGAGAAAGAAAATGTATATAGTGTTTATTTTCTTGTTTTTAATCAAAACATTGAAATCAGTAGAAAATAATTAAAAGGTGACTTTTGGTATACAATCATATATATATATTTTTTAAAGAGATGGTTTTCCTTTAAAAGTTGTAGATCTCTGAAAAACATTGAAAAAAGGGTCATTTATGCAGTTTTATAGAGAAAAAAGTATATTATCGTAAAATAGAAATAAAAGGTTAAAAATAGGTAATTTGTGCAATTTTAGAGAAAAAAAAATATCGTCAAGAAAAAGAATATATTTTTTTGGTTTTCTTCCACCAACAAATGAAAATAAGAAAAAAACTTTGAAAAAGTCACTTTTTAGGGAGAATTTTCTTCTTTATTCAAATTACATATAAAATACGTGTAAAAGAAGGTTTTGTTTAAAATGCCGTTTATACTCCTAAAAACGTTGAAAAACACGTTATTTATGAATTTTTTCAGAAAAAAGTATAATGTCGCAATATTCAGTGTTTTTTGTTTATTTTTTTCATGAAAACAATGAAATAAGTAGAAAATCATCGAAAAATTCACTTTTTCGGTGAAAAGGAATTTTTTTCGTGAAATGGCATATATTCTTTTTTTCTGAACTAAAAAAGATTGTCTTCCTAAGAAAAAATGTTAATTCTCCTAAAAACGCTGTAAAGGGGATAATTTATGCAATTTTGAGAGAAAAAAATGAAGTGTAATAAAAAGCTAATATATTTTTTGCTTTTTTCTTCATTTTCAATCAAAACTATATATATATATTTTTTTCTTGAAATGACATGTATTACATTTTATGTAACATGAAAAAAGGATTGTCTTCAAAATGTTGTTAAAACCAATAAAAAGGTTTGAATAGGGTAGGTAATGTAACTTTAAAGAGAAAAACAATACGCTTTAGCGTATTGTTCTTGTTTTTAATTAAAACATGGAAATTGAAAGAAAATTACTGAAAAACTCACTTTTGGAGGTAAAAATATACTTTTTTTTCTAAGGGAAGATGGATTTGTCATGAAAATATTGTAAAACCCTTAAAAACGTTGAAAAATGGATAATTCAAATCGCATATGTTAAACTTGTAAAAGGGGCTTTTATTTCATTGTTTTCAGAAAAAGATAAACAAAAAACGATAAAAATTGCGACAATATATTTTTTCTCAAAAATTTCATAAATGACATGTTTTTCAACTTTTTTAGGAGTATTAAAGACATTTTACACAAAACCCACTTTTACAAGTATAATATATGCTACTTTTCCGGTGAAAAGGAACTTTTTTCGCCAAATGGCATATATTCCTTTCTTCTTAACTAAAAAAAGATTGTTTTTCTTAAATGAGATGTTAATTCTCCTAAAAACGCTGAAAAAAGGATCATTTATGCAATTATGAGAGAAAATAAATGAATTGCAATAAAAAGTTAATCTTTTTCTTGCTTTTTCCTTCATTTTCAATCAAAACATGACAAACACATAGAAAAAACGATCATTTATGCAGTTTTAGAGAAAAAAAATATTATCGTGATATAAGGATAAAAACATAAAAATAGGTAGTTTGTGCAATTTTAGAGAAAAGAAATATTATCGCAAAAAAGAATGTATTTTTTGGTTTTCTTCCACCAATGATTGAAAATAAGATAAAAACATTGAAAGAGTCACTTTTTAGGCAGAAATTTGGTCTTCATACAAATTGCATATATTATACTTGTAAAATAGTGATTTGCGTAAAATCCCGTTAACACTCCTAAAAACGTTGAAAAGAGGATAATTTATGCAATTTTAAGGGAAAAAAAATTAATTGCAATAAAAAGTTAATATATTTCTTGCTTTTTCCTTCATTTTCAATCAAAACATGGAAATGTAAAGAAAAAACAACATTTCAATAAAAAAAATATATATTTCTTTTATAAAAACAATTTTTCAATTCAATTGAAAATGAAGGGAAAAGCAATTGCAATTCATTTTTTTTTCTCTCAAAATTCCAAAAATTATCATCTTTTCAGCATTTTTAGGAGAATTAACATCTCTTCTAAGAAAGACCATCTTTTTTTAAGAAGAATGGAATATATGCCATTTCACGAAAAAAGTTTTTTTTTCACTGGAAAAAAAGAATTTTCGATGATTTTCTGCTTATTTACTTGTTTTCACAAAAAATAAAAAAAACATGGAATATTGCAATAATATACTTTTTTTTCTCAAAATTTTTATAAATGACGTGTTTTTCAACGTTTTTAGCTGTATTAACAGCATTTTACACAAAACCACCTTTTACAAGAATGATATATGCAATTTGTATAAAACCTAAATTTTTGCATAAAAATAGACTTTTTTAATGTTTTTATCTTATTTTCATTTGTTGGTGGAAGAAAACCAAAAAAAAAAGTTTTTTTTTGCGACAATATTTCTTTTCTCTAAAATTGCACAAACTACCCATTTTTATGTTTTTATCCTTATATTACGAGAATATTTTTTTTCCTCTAAAACTGCATAAATGATCCTTTTTTCAATGTGTTTCAGAGATTTAGAAAAAAATTATATATATTTTCTTCTCTTTAAAGTTACATAAACTACCGTATTTTAACCTTTTTATTGGTTTTAACAACATTTTGAAGAAAAATTCCTTTTTCATGTTACATAAAATGTAATACAAGCCATTTCAATGAAAAAAATATATATTTATTTTAGAAAAAAAAATTTTTAGTGCTTTTTCTTTAAATTTCAATGTTTTGATTGAAAATGAAGGAAAAAGCAAGAAATATATTAAATTTCTATTGCAATTAATTTTTTTCTCTCTCTTTTCAGCGTTTCTAGAAGAATTAACATCTCATATAAGAAAGACCATTTTTTTTTTAGCTAAGAAGAAAGGAATATATGTTATTTCAAGAAAAAAATTCCTTTTAACCGGAAGAGTAGATTTTTTGATGATTTTCTCCTTATTTCATTCTTTTCATAAAAAAAACAATGAATATTGCGACAATATACATTTTTCTCAAAAAATTCATAAATGACGTGTTTTTCAACGTTTTTAGGAGTATTAACGGCATTTTACAAAAAAAACCCTCTTTTACAAGTACAATATATTCAATTTGTATAAAGAAAAAATTTCTGCCTAAAAAGTGACTTTTTCTATGTTTTTCTTTTATTTTTATTTGTTAGTGGAAGAACACCAAAAAATACATTCTTTTGTGCGACAATATTTCTTTTCTCTAAAATTAAACAAACTACATTTTTATGTTTTTATCCTTATTTTACGATAATATATTTTTTTTTCTCTCAAACTGCATAAATGACCCTTTTTACAATGTTTTTCAGAAATTTAAAAAAAGTATGTTTTTACATCGAAAAATGAGTTTTTCAGTAATTTTCTTTTAATTTTCATATTTTAATTAAAAACAAGACCAATACACATGATATATTTTTTTCTCTTTAAAGTTACTTATTATTGGTTTGAAGAACATTTTGATGAAAATCCCATTCTCATGTTACATAAAATGTAATACAAGCAATTTCGATGAAAAAAAATATATATTTCTTTTAGAAAAAAGATTTTTTTTACACAAATCCCCATTTCACAAGTATAATATAGGCAATTTGTATAAAGACAAAATTTCTGCCTAAAGAGTGAATTTTTCAATGTTTTTATATTATTTTCATTTGTTGGTGAAAGAAAACCAAAAAATACATTTTTTTTGCGACAATATTTCTTTTCTCTAAAACTGCACAAACTACCCATTTGTATGTTTTTATACTTATTTTACAATATTATTTTTTTTTCTCTACAACTGCATAAATGAGCCTTTTTTTCAATGTTTTTTTTAGAGATTTAGAAAAAAAATTATGTCCTTACATGGAAAAGTGAGTTTTCCAGTAATGCTCATTTAATTGTCATGTTTTAATTAAAAACAAGACCAATACACTATATATTTTTTTCTCTTTAAAGATACATAAGCTACACTATTTTAACTTTTTTATTGGTTTTAACAATATTTTGAAGAAAATCTCTTTTACATGTTACATAAAATATAATACAAGCCATTTAAATGAAAAAAAAAAAAAAAAAAAATTTTAAGTAAAAAAAAATTTTTAGTGTTTTTTTTTTACATAATCATGTTTTGATTGAAAATGAAGGAAAAAGAAAAAAATATATGAACTTTTTATTGCAATTCATTTTTTTTCCCAAAATTATGTAAATTATCTTTTTTAATCGTTTTTAGGAGAAATAACATCTCATCTAAGAAATATCTTTTTTTTTTTTAGTTAAGAAGAAACGAATATATGTCATTTTACGAAAAAAGTCCATTTCACCGGAAAAGTAGATTTTTTGATGATTTTCTGCTTATTTCATTGTTTTAATAAAAAATAAACAAAAAACAATGATAATTGCTACAATATATTTTTCTCAAAAATTTCATAAATGACGTTTTTTTCAACGTTTTTAGGAGTATTAACGGCATTTTACACAAAATCCTCTTTTACAAGTATAATATATGCAATTTGTATAAAGACAAAATTTCTGCCTAAAAAGTGACTTTTTCAAAGTTTTTCTATTATTTTCATTTGTTGTTGGAGGAAAACCAAAAAATAAATTTTTTTTTCCGATATTATTTCTTTTCTCTAAAATTGCACGAACTACCCATTTTTATGTTTTTATACTTATATTACGAGAATGTATTTTTTTTTATCTAAAACTACATAAATGACCATTTTTTTCAATGTTTTCCAGAGATTTAGAAAAAAAGTATGTTTTTACATCCAAATGTGAGTTTTTCATAAATGTTCTTTCAATTTTTATGTTTTAATTAAAAACAAGACCAATACACTATATATTTTTTTCTCCTTAAATTTACATAAACTACTTTTTTTTAAACCTTTTTATTGGTTTTAAGAACATATTGAAGAAAATCTTTTTTTCATATTACATAAAATAAAATATACAAGCCATTTGAATGATAAAAATATATATTTCTTATAGAATAAGGAGTTTTCAGTGTTTTTTCTTTTCATTTCCATGTTTTGAAATGAAGGAACAAGCAAAAAATACATTAACATCTTATGGCAATTTTTTTTTTCTCTCTTAAAATTGCATAAATTATCTCCTTTTCAGAGTTTTTAGGAGAATAAACATCTCATCTTAGAAAGACCGTCTTTCTTTTAGTTAAGAAGAAAGGAATATATGCCATTTCACGAAAAAAGTTCCTTTTCACAGGAAAAGTAGATTTTTCGATGATTTTCTGCTTATTTCATTGTTTTAATAAAAAATAAAGAAAAAACAATGAATATTAAGACAATATACTTTCTTTCTCAAAAATTTTATAAATGATGTGTTTTTCAACGTTTTTAGGAGTAATAACGGGATTCTTCACAAAACCACTTTTTACAAGTATAATATATGCAATTTGTATAAAGACAAAATTTCTGAAAAAACAGTGACTTTTTCAATGTTTTTATCTTATTTTCATTTGTTGGTGAAAGAAAACCAAAAAATACATTTTTTTTTGCTACAATATTTCTTTTCTCTAAAATTGCACAAACTACCAATATTTATGTTTTTATTCTTATTTTACGGTTGTATTTTTCTCTAAAACTGCATAAAAGACCCTTTGTTCAATGTTTTTCAGAGATTTAGAAAAAAAAATGTTTTTTTCATCCCAAGAGTGAGTTTTTCTGTAATTTTCTTTTAATTTTCATGTTTTAATTAAAAACAAGACCAATACACTATATATTTTTTTTCTCTTTATATCACATAAACTACTCTATTTAAACCTTTGTATTGGTTTTAAGAACATTTTGAAGTAAATCCCTTTTTCATATTATATAAAATGTAATACAAACCATTTCAATGAAAAAAATATATAGTTCTTTTAGAAAAAAGAGTTTTCAGTGCTTTTTCTATACATTTCCATGTTTTCATTGAAAATGAAGGAAAAAGCAAGAAATATGTTAAATTTTAAATGCAGTTAATTTTTTTTCTCCCAAAATTCCAAAAATTATTCTCTTTTCAGCGTTTTTAGGAGAATTAACATCTCATCTAGGAAACACCATCTTTTTTTTAGTTAAGAAGAAAGGAGTATATGCCATTTCACGAAAAAAGTTCCTTTTCACCGAAAAAGTAGATTTTTTTGGTGATTTTCTGCTTACTTCAAAGTTTTCATAAAATTAAACAAAAAACAAAGAAAATTGTGACAATATACTTTTTCTCAAATATTTCATATATGACGTGTTTTTCAAAGTTTATAGGAGTATTAACGGCATTTTACACAAAACCCCCTTGTATTTCTATAAAGACAAAATCTCTGCCTAAAAAGTGATTTTTTCAATGTTTTTATCTTATTTTCATTTGTTGGTGGAAGAAATCCAAAAAAATACATTCTTTTTTGCGACAATATTTCTTTTCTCTAAAAATGCCCAAATTACCCATTTTTATGTTTTTGTCCTTAATTTACGATAATATATTTTTTTCTTTGAAACTGCGCAAATGACACTTTTTTCAATGTTTTTTTCAGAGATTTAGAAAAAAAGTATATTTTTACATCCAAAAGTGAGTTTTTCAGTAAATTTCTTTTCAATTTTATGTTTTAATTAAAATCAAGACCAATACATTATATATTTTCTTCTTTTTAAAGTTACATAAACTACCCTATTTAAACCTTTTTATTGGTTTTAACAGCATTTTGTAGAAAATCCCTTTTTCATGTTACAAAAAATGTAATAGAAGCCATTTCAATGAATTTTTTTTATTTTATTTTGATTGATTGATTGATTTGATTGATAGATTTGATTGGTTTTGATTGAAAATGAAGGACAAAGCAAGAAAAATAATAAATTTTATTGCAATTCCTTTTTTTTGTCTCAAAATTGCATAAATTATCCCCTTTTCCTTTTTAGGAAAATTAACATCTCAATAAGAAAGACCATCTTTTTTCTAGTTAACACGAAAGGAATATATGCCATTTTACGAAAAACGTTTCTTTTCCCCAGAAAAGTAGATTTTTCGATGATTTTCTGCGTATTTCATTGTTTTCATAAAAAAATAATAAAAAAAACAATGAATATTGCGACAAAATACTTTTTTTCTCAAAAATTTCATAAATCACGTGTTTTTTAACGTTTTTAGGAGTATTAATGGCATTTTACACAAAACTCCCTTTTACAGGAATAATATTATGCAATTTGAATAAAGACCAAATTTCTGCCTAAAAAGTGACTTTTTCAATGTTTTTATCTTATTTTCATTTATAAGTGGAAGAAAACCAAAAAATACGTTTTTTTGCGACAATATTTCTTTTCTCTAAGATTGCACAAACTACCCATTTATATGATTTTATCCTTATTTTACTATAATATATTTTTTTCTCTAAAACTGCATAAATGACCCTTTTTTTCAATGTTTTTGAGAAATTTAGAAAAAAGCATGTTTTTACATCGATAAGTGAGTTTTTCAGTAATTTACTTTCAATATTCATGTTTTAATTAAAAACAAAACCAATACGCTATATATTTTTTTCTCTTTAAAGTTACATAAACTACCCTCCTTAAACCTTTTTAATGGTTTTAACAACATTTTGATGAAAATCCATTTTTAATGTTACATAAAATGTAATACAAGCCATTTCTATGAAAAAATATATATATTTTTTAGAATTATTATATTTCTGTGTTTTTTCTTTACATTTCCATGTTTTGATTGAAAATGAAGGAGTAGGCAAGAAATATATTAACTTTTTATTGCAATTCATTTTTTTTCACTCAAAATTGCATAAATTATCCACTTTTCAGCGTTTTTAGGAGAATTAACATCTCATCTAAGAAAGACCATCTTTTTTTAGTTAA
>CM035204.1:21525368-21540312 GCA_020233015.1 Callinectes sapidus
GAAGAAAGGAGTATATGCCATTTCACAAAAAGAGTTCCTTTTCACCTGAAAAGTAGATTTTTCGATGATATTCTGCTTATTTAATTGTTTACATAAAAATAAACAAAAAACAATGAATATTGCTACAATATACTTATTTCTCAAAACATTAATAAATGACGTGTTTTTCTACGTTTTTAGGAGTATTAACGGCATTTTACACAAAAACTTCTTTTAGAAGTATAATATATGCATTTTGTATTAAAAAAAATTTCTGCCAAAAATTGACTTTTTCAATGTTTTTATCTTGTTTTCAGTTGTTAATGGAAGGAAACCAAAAAAAAAAAAAAAAAAAAATTCGTTTTTCGACAATATTTCTTTTCTCTAAAATTGCACAAACTATCCATTTTTATGTTTTTATCCTTATTTTACGATAAATAAATTTTCTTTAAAACTGATTATATGACCCTTTTTTCAATGTTTTTCCGAGATTTAGAAAAAAAATATGTTTTTACATCTAAAAGTGAGTTTTTAGATAATATTTTTTTAGTTTTCATATTTTAATTAAAAACAAGACCAATACACTGAATATTTTTTTCTCTTTAAAGTTACATAAACTACCCAATTAAAACTATTTATTGGTTTCAACAACATTTTAAAGAAAATCCCTTTTTCATGCTACATAAAATGTAATACAAGTCATTTAAATGAAAAAAATATATATTTCTTTTAGAATAAGGTTTTTTAATTGTTTTTTTCTTTATATTTCCATGTTTTAATTGAAAATGAAGGTAAAAACAAAAAATATTTTATTGCAATTCATTTTTTTTCTATCAAAATTACTTAAATTTACAATTTTTCAGCGTTTTGAGGAGAATTAAAATCTCATCCAAGAAATACCATTTCTTTTTTTTAGTTAAGAAAGGAATATATGCCATTTCACGAAAAAAGTTACTTTTCACCGAAAATGTGGATTTTTCGATGAATTTCTTCTTATTTCATTGTTTCCTTAAAAAAATAAACAAAAAAAAAACAATGAATATTGCGACAATATACTTTTTTCTAAAAAATTTCATAAATGACGTGTTTTTCAACGTTTTAGGAGTATTAACGGCATTTTACAAGAAACGCCCTTTTACAAGTATAATACATGGAATTTGTATAAATACAAAATTTTTGCCTAAAAAGTGACTTTTCAATGTTTTTATCTTATTTTCATTTGTTGGTGGAAGAAAACCAAAAAATACGTTCTTTTTTTGCGACAATATTTCTTTTCTCTAAAATTGCACAAACTACCCATTTTTATGTTTTTATCCTTATTTTACGATATTTTTTTCTCTAAAACTGCATAAATGACCCTTTTTTCAATGTTTTTCAGAGATGTAGAAAAAAAGTATGTTTTTACATCCAAAATTGAGTTTTTCAGTTATTTTCTTTTAATTTTCATGTTTTAATTAAAAACAAGACCAATAAACTATATATTTTTTTATCTTTAAAGTTACATTAACTACCCAATTTAAACCTTTTTATTAGTTTTAACAACATTTTGAAGAAAATCCCTTTTTCATGTTACATAAAATGAAATACAAGTAATTTCAATAAAAAAAAATATATTTGTTTTAGGAAAAGGCTCTTCAGTGTTTTTCTTTACATTTCCATGTTTTGATTGAAAATGAAGAAAAAAGCAAGAAATATATTAATTTTTTATTGCAATTCATTTTTTTTATCTCTCAAAATTGTATAAATTATCCCCTTTACAACTTTAATTAACATCTCATCTAAGAAAGACCATCTACTTTTAGTTAAGAAGAAAAGAATATATGCCATTTCACGAAAAAATACCTTTTCACCAGCAAAGTATATTTTCGATGATTTTCTGCTTATTTCATTGTTTTTATTAAAAATAAACAAAAAACAATAAATATTGCGACCAAATACTTTTTTCTCAAAAATTTCATAAATGACGTGATTTTCAACGTTTTTTAGGGCATTAAAGGCATTTTACACAAAACCACCTTTTACAAGTATAATATATGCAATTTGTATAAAAACAAAATTTCTGCCTAAAAAGTGACTTTTTCAATGTTTTTATCTTATTTTCTTTTGTTGGTGGAAAAAATACAAAAAATACACTCTTTTTTCCGACAATATTTCTTTTCTCTAAAATTGCACATACGGCCCATTTTTATTTTTTTATCCTTATTTTACGATACTATATATTTTTTCTCTAAAACTGCATAAATGACCCTTTTTTCAATGTTTTTCAGAGACTTTGAAAAAAAGTATGTTTTTACATCCAAAAGTGAGTTTTCAGTAATTTACTTTTAAAATTTTATGTTTTAATTAAAAACAAGACAAATACACTATATATTTTTTTTCTCTTTAAAGTTACACAAACTACGCTATTTAAAATTTTTTATTGGTTTTACAACATTTTGAAGAAAATCACTTTTTCATGTTACATAAAATGTAATACAAGCCATTTCGATGAAAAAAAATGCTATATTTCTTTTAGAAAAACTTTTAAGTTTTTTCCCTTTAAATTTCCATGTTTTGATTGAAATTGAAGAAAAAAGCAAGAAATATTTTAAATTTCTATTGCAATTATTTTTTTTTCTCACAACTGCATAAATTATTCTCTTTTTAGCGTTTTCAGGAGAATTAACATCTCATCTCAGTAAGACCATCTTTTTTTTAGTTAAGAATAAAGGAAGATATGCCATTTAACGAAAAAAGTTCCTTTTCACCGAAAAATAAGATTTTTCGATTATTTTCTGCTTATTTCAATGTTTTCATAAAAAAATAAACAAAAAACAATGAATATTGCTGCAATATACTTTTTTTTTCAAAACTTTCATGACGTGTTTTTTAACCTTTTTTGGAGTATTAACGGCATTTAACACAAAACACCCTTTTACAAGTATAATATATGCAACTTGAATAAAGACAAAATTTCTGCCTAAAAAGTGACTTTTTCAATGTTATTCTCTTATTTTCATTTGTTGGTGGAAGAAAACCAAAAAATAATTTTTTTTATGACAATATTTCTTTTTTCTAAAATTGCACAAACTACCTATTTTTATGTTTTTGTCCTTATTTTACGATAAAATTTTTTTTTCTTTAAAACTGCATGAATGACCCTTTTTTCAATGTTTTTCAGAGATTTAGAAAAAAATTATGTTTTTACATCCAAAAGTGAATTTTTTTAGTAATTTTCTTTTAATTTTCATGTTTTAATTAAAAACAAGACCAATACAATTATACAATATAATAAAAAAAATTTTCACTTTAAAGTTATATAAACTACACTATTTAAAAATGTTTTTGAAGAAGAAAATCCATTTTTCATGTTACATAAAATGTAATACAAGCCATTTCAATTGAAAAAATCTATATTTCTTTAAAAAAAAAGGAGTTTTCAGTGTTTTTTTTTTTTTTTTTTACATTTCCATGCTTTGATTGAAATTGAAGGATAAAGCAAGAAATATGTTAACTTTTTAATGCAATTAATTTTTTTTTCTCTCAAAATTGCATAAGTTATCCTCTTTTCAGCGTTTTTAGGAGAATTAACATCTCATCTAAGAAACATCTTTTTTTAATTAATAAAAAAGGATTATATGCCATTTCACGAAAAAAGTTTCTTTTCACCAAAAAAGTAGATTTTTCGATTATTTTCTGCTTATTTCTTTGTTTTCATAAAAAATAAACAAAAAACAATGAATATTGTGACAAAATAATTTTTTCTCAAAAATTTCATAAATGACAAGTTTTTCAATGCTTTTAGGAGTATTAACGGCATTTTACACAAAACCCCCTTTTACAAGTACAATATATGCAATTTCTAAAAAGACAAAATTTCTGCCTAAAAAGTTACTTTTCCATTGTTTTCATCTTATTTTCATTTGTTGGTGAAAGAAAACCAAAAAATGAATACTTTTTTGCGACTATATTTCTTTTCTCTAAAATATCACAAAATACCCATTTTTACGTTTTTATCCTTATTTTACGATAAAATTTTTTTTCTCTAAAACTGCATAAATGACCGTTTTTCAATGCTTTTAAGAGATTTAGAAAAAATGTATGTTCATACATAAAAAAATGAGTTTTTCAGTACTTTTCTTTTAATTGTTATGTTTTAATTAAAAACAAGACCAATACACTATATAAAATTTTCTCTTTAAAGTTACATAAACTACACTATTTAAACATTTTTATTGGTTTTAACAATATTTTGAAGAAAATCTCTTTTTCATGTTACAAAAAAAGTAATACAAGCCATTTTAATAAAAAAAAATATATTTTTCTTTTAGTAAAAGGATTTTTCAGTGTTTTTTTTATATTTATATGTTTTGTTTAAAAATTAAGGAAAAAGCAAGAAATATATTAATCTTTTATTGCAATTCATTTTTCTTTTCTGAAAATTGCATAAATTATCCTCTTTTCAGCGTTTTTATGAGAAATAACACCTCATCTAAGAAATACCACCTTTTTTTTAGTTAAGAAGAAAGGAATATATGCCATTTCACGAAAAACTTCCTTTTCACCGGAAAAGTAGATTTCTCGATGATTGTCTGCTTATTTCATTTTTATAAAAAAATAAACAAAAAACAATGAATACTGCGACTATATATTTTTTTCATAAATTTGATAAATGACGTAATTGTCAACGTTTTAAGGAGTGCTAACGGCATTTTACACAAAACACGTTTTTACACGAATAATATATGCAATTTGTATAAAGACAAAATTTCTGCCTAAAAAGTTACTTTTTCAATGTCTTTATCTTATTTTCATTTGTTGGTTGAAGAAAACCAAAAAATATATTCTTTTTTGCGACATTTCTTTTCTCTAAAATTGCACAAAGTACCCATTTTTGTTTTTATCCTTATTTTACGATATTATATTTTTTCTCTAAAACTGCATAAATGACCCTTTTTTCAATGTTTTTCAGAGATTTAAAAAAAGTATGTTTTTACATCCAAAAGTGAGCTTTTCAGTAATTTTCTTTTAATTTTCATGTTTTAATTAAAAACAAGACCAATACACTTCATATTTTTTCTTTTTACAGTTACATAAATTACCCTATTTAAACCTTTTTATTGGTTTTAACAACATTTTGAAGAAAATGCCTTTTTCATGTAACATAAAATGTACTACAAGCTATTTCAATGAAAAATATATATATTTATTTAAAAAAAAAGATTTTTCAGTGTTTTTTCTTTACATTTCCATGTTTTGATTGAAAATGAAGGAAAAGGCAAGAAATATATTAACTTTTTATTGCAATTCATTTTTTTTTCTCTCAAAATTGCATAAATTATCTTTTCTTCAGCGTTTTTATGAGAAATAACATTTCATCTAAGTAACACTATCTTTTTTCAGTTAAGAAGAAAGGAATATATGCCATTTCACGAAAAAAGTTCCTTTTCACCGAAAAAGTAAATTTTTCGATGATTTTCTGCTTATTTCATTGGTTTTATAAAAAACAAACAAGAAACAATGTATATTGCGACAATATACTTTTTCTCAAAAATTTCATATATGACGTGCTTTTCAACATTTTTAGGAGTATTAACGGCATTTTACATAAAACCATCTTTAACAAGTATAATATATGCAATTTGTATAAAGACAAAAATTCTCCCTAAAAAGTGACTTTTTCAATGTTATATCTAATTTTCATTTGTTGTTGGAAGAAAACCAAAAAATACATTCTTTTTTGCGACAATGTTTCTTTTCTCTAAAATTGCACAAACGAGAATATATATTTTTTTCTCTAAAACTGCATAAATGACACTTTTTTCAATGTTTTTCAGAGATTTAAAATAAATGTATATATATTTTTTTCTCTTTAAAGTTTTATAAACTTCCCTATTTAACAACATTTTGACATAAAGTCCCATTTTCATGTTACATAAAATGTAATACAAGCCATTTAAAAAAGAAATATAAATATTTCTTTTAGAAAAAGGAGTTTTCAGTGTTTTTTCTTTACATTTTTATGTTTTGATTGTAAATGGAGGAAAAAGCAAGAATAATTTTAACTTTTTATTGCAATTCTTTTTTTATTCTCAAAATTTCATAAATTATCCTCTTTCAGCGTTTTTAGGATTATTAACATCTCATCTAAGAAAGACCATCTTTTTTAGTTAAGAAGAAAGGAACATATGCCATTTCACGAAAAAACTTCTTTTTAACCGGAAAAGTAGATTTTTCGATGATTTTTTGCTTATTTCATTGTTTTCATAAAAAAATAAACAAAACACAATGAATATTGCGATAATATACTTTTTTCTAAAAAAAATTATAAATGACGTGTTTCTCAACGTTTTTAGGAGTATTAACGGCATTTTACAGAAAACCCCCTTTTACAAGTTTAATATATGCAATTTGTATAAAGATTTAATTTCTGCCTAAAAAGTGACATTTTCAATATTTTTATCTAATATTCATTTGTTGGTGGAAGAAAACCAAAATATACATTTTTTTTTGCGACAATATTTCTTTTCTCTAAAATTGCACAAACTACCCATTTTTATGTTTTTATCCTTATTTACGATGATTTCTTTCTCTCTCTAAAACTGCATAAATGACTCTTTTTACAATGTTTTACAGAGATTTAGAAAAAAAAGTATGTTTTTATATCCAAAAGTGAGTTTTTCTGTATTTTTCTTTTAATTTTCATGTTTTAATTAAAACAAGACCAATGCACAATATATTTTTTTCTCTTTAAAGCTACATAAACTACCCTATTTAAACATTTTTATTGGTTTTAACAACATTTTAAGAAAATCTCTTTTTCATGTTACATAAAATGTAATACAAGCCATTTTAATGAAAAAAATATATATATTTCTTTTAGAAAAAGGAGTTTTCAGTGTTTTTTCTTTACATTTCCATGTTTTGATTGAAAATGAAAGAAAAAGCAAGAAATATGTTAACATTTTATTGCAATTATTTTTCTTTTCTCTCAAAATTGCCTTAATTTTCCTCTTTTTAGCATTTTTAGGAGAATAATCATCTCATCTAAGAAATAATATTTTTTTTAGTTAAGAAGAAAAGAATATATACCATTTCACGAAAAAAGTTCTTTTTCACCGAAAAAATAGATTTTTCGATGATTTTCTGCTTACTTCATTGTTTTCATAAAATTAAACAAAAAAACATGAATATTGTGACAATATACTCTTTTCTCAAAAATTCCACAAATGCCGTATTTTTCAAAGTTTTCAGGCGTATTAACGGCATTTTACACAAAACCCCCTTTTACAAGTATAATTATAGTATACTCACTTTGTATATAGACAAAATTTCTGCCTAAAAAGTGACTTTTTCAATGTTTTCATCGCATTTTTATATGTTGGTGAAAAAAAAACAAAAAATACATTTTTTTGGCGACAATATTTCTTTTCTCTAAAATTCCACAAACTACCAATATTTATGTTTTCATTATTTTTTTTACGATAATATATTTTTTCTCTAAAACTGCATAAATGACCCCTTTTTCAATGTTTTTCAGAGATTTAGAAAAAAAATATGTTTTTACATCCAAAAGTGAGTTTTTCAGTAATTTTGTTTTAATTTTCATGTTTCAAGTAAAAGCAAGACCAATACACTATATATTTTTTTCCCTTTAAAATTACACAAACTAAACTTTGTAAACCTTTTTATTAGTTTCAACAATATTTTGAAAAAATCCTTTTTTCATGTTACATAAAATGTAACACAAACCATTTCAATGAAAAAGATATATTTGTTTTAGAAAAAGGATTTTTCAGTGTTTTTTCTTTACATTTCCATGTTTTGATTGAAATTGAAGGAAAAAGCAAGAAATATATTATTTTTTATTGCAATTTATTTTTTTTATCTCAAATTTGCATAAATTATCTTTTTTTCAGCGTTTTTAGGATAATTAATATCTCATCTAAGAAATACCATGTTTTTTTTTAGTTAAGAAGAAAGGAATATATGCAATTTCACGAAAAAAGTTCTTTTACACCGGAAAAGACAATTTTTCGATGATTTTTAGTGTATTTCATTGCTTTCATAAAAAATAAACAAAAACAATGAATATTGCGATAATATACATTTATTCTAAATTTTTTTTTATAAATGACGTGTTTTTCAACGTTTTTAGGAGTATTAACGACATTTTACACAAAACCCTTTTTACAAGAATAATATATGCAATTTGTATAAAACAAAATTTCTGCCTAAAAAGGGACTTTTTAAATATTTTTATCTTATTTTCATTTGTTGGTGGAAGAAAACCAAAAAATACATTCTTTTTTGCGACAATATTTCTTTTCTCTAAAATTGCACAAACTAACCATCTTTTGTTTTTATCCTTATTTAACGATAATATTTTTTTTTCTCTAAAACTGCATAAATGACCCTCTCTCAGTATTTTTCAGAGATTTTAAAAAAAATTATGATTTTACATCGAAAAGTGAGTTTTTCAGTAATTTTCTTTTAATTTTCATGTTTTAATTAAAAACAAGACCAATACACAAGATTTATTTTTTTCTCTTTAAAGTTACATAAACTACCCTATTTAAACGTTATCATTGGTTTTAAAAACATTTTGATGAAAAACCCTTTTTCATGTTACGTAAAATGTAATACAAGCCATTTCAATGAAAAAAAATATATATTTCTTTTACAAAAAGGATTTTTCAGTATTTTTTTTCTTTACATTTCCATGTTTTTATGGAAAATAGAGGAAAAAGCAAGAGATATATTAACTTTTTATTGCAATTCATTTTTTTTTTCTCTCAAAATTGCATAAATTTTCCTCTTTTCAGCGTTCTTAGGAGAATTCACATCTTATCTAAGAAAGACCATTTTTTTTCAGTAAAGAAGAAAGGAATATAATGCCATTTCACGAAAAAAGTTCCTTTTCACTGGAAGAGTAGATTTCTCGATGATTTTCTCTTTATTTCAATGTTTTCATAAAAAATAAACAAAAAATAATGAATATTGCAACAATATATTTTTTCTCAAAAATTTCATAAATGACGTGTTTTTGAACGTTTTTAGGAGTATTAACGGCATTTAACACAAAACCCGCTTTTACAAGTATAATATATGCAATTTGTATAAAGACGAAATTTCTCCCTAAAATGTTACTTTTTCAATGTTTTTGTCTTATTTTTATTTGTTGTAGGAAAAAAACCAAAAAATACATTTTTTTGGGGATAATATTTCTTTTCTCTAAAATTGCACAAACTACCAATTTTTATGTTTTTATCCTCATATTACGAGAATATTTTTTTTTCTCTAAAACTCCATAAATGACCCTTTTTTCAATGTTTTTCAGAGATTTAGAAAAAAAGTATTTTTTTACATCCAAAAGGGACTTTTTCTGTAGTTTTTTTTAATTTTCGTGTTTTAATTAAAAACAAGACCAATACACTGTATATTTTTTCTCTTTAAAGTTATATAAATTACCGTATTTAAACCTTTTTATTGTTTTTTTTTTCATGTTACACAAAAATTCAATACAAGCTGTTTCAAGGAAAAAAATATATATTTCTTTTAGAACAAGAATTTTTCAGTGTTTTTTCCTTACATATACATTTTTTAATTGAAAATTATGGAAAAAGCAAGAAAAAGGATTAACTTTTTATTGCAATTCATTCATTTTCTCTCAAAATTGAATAAATTATCCCCTTTTCAGTCTTTCTTAGATGAGATGTTAATTCTCTTAAAAAAGCTGAAAAGGGGACAATTTATGCAATTTTGAGAAAAATAAATGAATTGCAATAAAAAGTTTATATATTTCTTGCTTTTTCCTTCATTTTTAATCAAAATATGGAACTGTTAAAAAAAAGCACTGAAAAATCCTTTTTCTAAGAGAAATAATAATTTTTTCATTGAAATGGCTTGTATTACATTTTCTGTAACATAAAAAAGGGATTTACTTTAAAATGTTGTTATAACCAATAAAAAGGTTTAAATAGGGTAGTTTATGTAAGTTTAAGGAGAAAAAAATATATATAGTTTTTTTTTTTTATCTCTGAAAAATATTGAAAAAAAGGGTCATATATGCAGTTTTAGAGAAAAAAATATATATTCTCGTAATAAAAGGATAAAAACATAAAAATGTGTAATTTGTGCAATTTTAGAGAAAAGAAATATCGTCGCAAAAACGACTGTATTTTTTTACTTTCTTTCAACAACAAATGAAAATAAGATAAAAACATTGAAAAAGTCACTTTTTAGGCAGAAATTTTGTCTTTATACAAATTGCATAATTATACATGTAAAAGAGGGTTTTGTGTAAAATGATGTTAATACTCTTAAAAACGTTGAAAAACACGTCATTTATGAAACTTTAGAGAAAAAAGTATATTGTTGCAATATTCATTGTTTTTCTTTACATTTTATGAAAACAATAAAATAAGCACAAAATCATCGAAAAATCTACTTTTCTGGTGAAAAGTAACTTTTTTTCGAGAAATGGCATATACTCCTTTCTTCTTAACTATAAAAAGATGGTATTTCATAGATGAGATGTTATTTCTCCTAAAAACACTGAAAAGGGGATAATTAATGCAATTTTGAGAGAAAAAAAAGTGAATTGCAATAAAAAGTTAATATATTTCTTGCTTTTACCTTCATTTTCAATCAAAACATTGAAATGTAAAAAAAATATATATATTTCGAAAAGAAATATATATTTTTTTTCATTGAAATTGCTTGTATTACATTTTATGTAACATGCAAAAGGGTGTTTTTCTTCAAAATATTGTTAAAACCAATAAGTTTAAATAGGGTACTTTATGTAACTTTAAAGAAAAAAAATATATAGTGTATTGGTCTTGTTTTTACATAAAACATGACAATTAAAAGAAAGTTACTGAAAAACTTACTTTTGGATGTAAGAACATACTTTTTTTTCTAAATCTCTGAAAAACATTGAAAGAAGGGTCATTTATGCAGTTTTAGAGAAATAAATATTATCGTAAAGACATAAAAAAAACATAAAAATGGGTAGTTTGTGCAATTTTAGAGAAAAGAAATATTGTTGCAAAAAAAAAAAAAATGTATTTTTTTGTTTCCTTTCATCAACAAATAAAAATAAGATAAAAACATTGAAAAAGTCACTTTTTAGGCTTTAATGTTATATAAACTACCCTATTTAAACCTTTTTTTTTGGTTTTAACAAGAGTTTGAAGAAAATCACTATTTCATGTTACATAAAATGTAACACAAGCAATTTTAAGGAAAAAAAAATATATTTCTTTTAAAAAAAGGATTTTTTACAGTTTTTTCTTTTCATTTCCATGTTTTGATTGAAAATGAAAGAAAAAGAAATAAATATATTAACTTTATTGAAATTCATTTTTTCTCTCAAAATTACATAAATTATCCCCTTTCCAGCGTTTTTAGGAGAATTAACATCCTATCTTAGAAAGATTATCTTTTATTTAGTTCAGAAAAAAGGAATATATGCCATTTCACGAAAAAAGTTCCTTTTCACCGAAAAAGTTAACTTTTTAAAAGATTTTCTGCTTATTTCATTGTTTTCATAAAAAAATAAACAAAAAACACTGAAACTTCCGAAAATATACTTTTTCTGAAAAATTCATTAATGACGTGTTTTTCAACGTTTTTAGGAGTATTAACGCCATTTTAAACAAAACCCACTTTTACAAGTATAATATATGCAATTTTAATAAAGAAGAAAATTCTGCCTAAAAATGTACTTTTTCAATGTTTTTTTTTCTTTTTTTCATTTGTTGGAGGAAGAAAACCAAAAAAAATACATTCTAATTCTCAACAATATTTTTTTCTCTAAAATTGCTCAAATTACCTATTTTTATGCTTTTATCCTTATTTTACGATAATATATTTTTTTCTCTAAAACTGTATAAATGACCCCTTTTTTCAATGTTTTTCGGAGATTTACAAAATTTCAAGGAAAACAATCTCTTTTACGAAAAAAAGTATGAATTTACACCAAAACTCATTGTTTAATAATTTTCTATTGATTTCAATGTTGTGATTAAAAACAAGAAAATAAACACTATATACATTTTCTTTCTCTGAAGTACCCATTTTTACCCTTTTTGGACGTTTATAAATATTTTGTACAAACCACTTTTTTTTTTGGTACAATATACTATTTTATCTAATACTTCATAAATTAGGTTTTTTTCAGTTTTTTTAGAGTATTAAAAGTATTTTACACAAAAAACCCTGTTACAAGTATAACATATGCGATTTGAATTATCCATTTTTCAACGTTTTTAAGGGTATTACAATATTTTTATGATAAATCTATCTTCCCTTAGAAAAAAAAGTATGTTTTTACTTCCAAAAGCGAATTTTTCAGTAATTTTCTTTGAATTTCCATGTTTTAATAAAAAACATGAACAATATGCTATAGCGTTTTGTTTTTCTCTATAAAGTCAAATTAACTACCCTATTTAAACTTTTTTATTGGTTTTAACAACATTTTGAAGAACATCCCTTTTAAATGTTACATTAAATGTAAAACAAGCCATTTCAAGAAAAAAATATATATATTTCTTTTAGAAAAAGGATTTTTCAGTGTTTTTTCTTTTTATTTCCTGGTTTTGATTAAAAATGAAGGAAAAAGCAGGAAATATATTAACTTTTTATTGCAATTAATTTTTTTTCTCTCAAAATTGCATAAATTATCCCCTTTCAAACGTTTTTGGGAGAATTAATATCTTATCTTAGAAAGAACATCTTTTATTTAGTTCAGAAAAAAAATATATATCCCATTGCACGAAAAATGTTCCTTTTTACCGAAAAAGTGATTTTTCGATTATTTTCTGCTTATTTCATTTTTTCATAAAAAAATAAACAAAAAACACTGAATATTGCGACAATATACTTTTTCTCAAAAAAATCATAAATAACGTGTTTTTCAACGTTTTTAGGAGTATTAACGCCATTTTAAACAAAACCCCCTTTAATGCAATTTGAAAAAAGAAGAAAATTCTGTCTAAAAAGTGATTTTTCAATGTTTTTTTCTTATTTTCATTTGTTGGTGGAAGAAAACCTAAAAAATACATTGTTAATCTTGACAAAATTTTTTTCTCTAAAATTGCACAAATTACCTATTTTTATGCTTTTATCACTATTTTACGATAATATATATTTTTTCTCTAAAACTGCATTTTTCAAAGTTTTTCGGAGATTTACAATTTTTCAAGGAAAACCATCTCTTTTACGATAAAAATATGATTTTACACCAATAGTAATTTTTTAATAATTTTCTATTAATTTCAATGTTTTGATTAAAAACAAGAAAATAAACACTATATATACTTTCTTTCTCTGGAACTGTACAAAGTACCTATTTTTTTAAAATGAATTGCAATAAAATGTTAATATATTTCTTGCTTTTTCCTTCATTTTCAGTCAAAACATTGAAATGTAAAAAAAAAACACTGAAAAATTCTTTTTCTAAAAGAAATATATATATATTTTTCATTGAAATGGCTTGTATTACATTTTAATTAACATGAAAAAGGGATTTTTTTTTTCAAAATATTGTTAAAAGCAGTAAAAGGCTTTAAATAGGGTAGTTTATTTAACTTTAAAGAGAAAAAAATACATAGTGTATTGGTCTTGTTTTTAATTAAAACATGAAAATTAAAAGAAAATTACTGAAAAACTCACTTTTGGATGTAAAAAGATATTTTTTTTCTAAATCTCTGAAAAACATTGAAAAAACGGTCATTTAGGCAGTTTTGGAGAAAAAAAAAATATCGTAAAATAAGGATAAAAACATAAAAATGGGTAGTTTGTGCAGTTTTAGAGAAAAGAAATATTGTCGCAAAAAAGAATGTATTTTTTAGTTTTCCTCCAACAACAAATGAAAATAAGATAAAAACATTGAAAGTCACTTTTTAGGCAGATATTTTTTCTTTATACAAACTGCATATATTATACTTGTAAAAGAGGGGTTTGTGTAAAATGCCGTTAATACTCCTAAAAACTTCGAAAAACACGTCATTTCTTAAATTTTTGAGAAAAAAGTATATTGTCTCATTATTCATTTTTTTGTTTAATTTTTATGAAAACAATGAAATAAGAAGAAAATCATAAAAAAATCTACTTTTTCGGTGAAAAGGAACTTTTCTCATGAAATGGCATATATTCCTTTCTTCTTAACTAAAAAAAGATGGTCTTTCTTAGATGAGATATTAACTCTCCTAAAAAAGCTTAAAAGGGGATAATTTATGCAATTTTGAGAAAAAATAAATGAATTGCAATAAAAAGTTAATATATTTCTTGCTTTTTCCTTCATTTTTAATCAAAATATGGAAGTGTAAAGAAAAAGCACTGAAAAATCCTTTTTCTAAAAGAAATAATAATTTTTTCATTGAAATGCTTGTATTACATTTTATGTAACATAAAAAAGGGATTTACTTTAAAATGATGTTAAAACCTATAAGAAGGTTTAAATAGGGTAGTTTATGTAAGTTTAAGGAGAAAAAAATATATATAGTTTTTTTTTTTTAATCTCTGAAAAATATTGAAAAAAAGGGTCATTTATGCAGTTTTAGAGAGAAAAAAAAATTCTCGTAATATACGGATAAAAACATAAAAATGTGTAATATGTGGTATTTTAGAGAAAAGAAATATTGTCGCAAAAACGACTGTATTTTTTTTTTTTTCAACAACAAATGAAAATAAGATAAAAACATTGAAAAAGTCTCTTTTTAGACATAAATTTTGTCTTTATACAAATTGCATATATTATACATTTAAAAATGGGTTTTGTGTAAAATGTTGTTAATACTCCTAAAAACTTTATCCTTATTTTACGATAATATATTTTTTTTCTCTAAAACTGCATAAATGACCTTTTTTTCAATGTTTTTTCGGAGATTTACAACTTTTGAAGGAAAACCATCTCTTTTACGAAAAAAATATGATTTAAACCAAAAGTCATTTTTTTAATAATTTTCTATTGATTTCA